>VWYI01008026.1:853829-937979 GCA_013399455.1 Anthoscopus minutus | reverse complement strand
GCCTTGCCCAGCCTAGGCGCGGGGGAGATACCGGCGGTTGTGTAATTACCGAGAGCGGCGATCTCCGGTGCGCTGCCGCAAGGCAGCTGCGGACCCTCAGGGCCGGCCGGTGCGGGGACTGCTGCCGCGGAGAAGGAGTTGGGCTCGGGGCCGAGCTGCTGCGGTGCTTGGAACAAAGGGTCGCCCCCGGTCCTAGCGCGGCTGGGCTCGGGCGGCATCACCGGGAGGGCGATGCTGTCCCAGGGACGAGTGGCCTCGCGTGTTCCCAGGACGCTGCTGCGAGTTTCGCGTGTTTCTGTACAGCCTGCTCTTGCTTAAGGTGCAGAGATCAACGCTCGGCTGACCAGCCTGTGTTTTGGAAAACTACTGATGCTCCTCTGAAGGCCTGGCTTAGCCCGCTCCTATCCCAGAGCCTTCAGGAGCGATTTGACGGCGGCGTTTTCACGTCGGGGTTTTCTCGGTGCCGACAGGAGCAGTGTCAGCTCAGCCGGAGCGCTTGGATCCGGGCGCTCGGATCCGGGAGCAGGGCTGTGTCCTGGCACAAGCATCCTCTGGCCTGCCTGGCAGGTGCTCACATGAGAGAAGCTGAGAGGCACAGTCTGCTGCCTGATGGCTTAGAAAGTGTTCGTTTGAGGCAGAGAATGTGAAGAAAAGTTGGAGATTTTTCCAAAGGCTTAGAAACTCATTAAAATCCCAGGAATTCAAACGAGTTTTAGTGAAGGAGGAGGATGTCTGATGTGAGTCCCAGTGATTTGCTTTATAACCTCTTCTCAGGTTTTGCAGATGTGGTTAAATCTGCAGGGAGATGTTTGAGTGTGAAAATGAGGCTTGGGAAAATCTACTTGGCTTTACTCTCTTCTTTTGTTCGTGAAGCATTTCCTTAGATACTCATATGTTTCTCAGCGTCTTTCTTAAAGACATATTTGGAATTATCTTTCTTAAACATATATGCTTGAATCTTGAGGAATTAAGCTCTGCCTTTTAATATAGTCCAGGAGCTGAACTTCAGTGATCCATGAGGACCCCTTTTAGCACAGGTTTTCTATGGTTAATCCAATGTATGTTGATTTAACATTTCTTTTATTTTTAGGATAAAGTGAAAAACTCAAGGCAACTGATCTTCAACAGCCCTGATGCTCTCATCTGGGGTGGACTCTCCCCTTGATTCTTCTGTGTCTGCTGTAATAGAGGAGCTGTACACTGGACTGCCAGAGAGCATCTCCGTGGAACTCATGGCAGTGCCAGGGCCCAGCCTTGGATTGGATGCACAATATGATGGGCCAGGACCTGTGCTGGAACACAGGGATGGGCCATGGACTTCTGCCACGGGAAACCTTTGTCAGAAGACAGAGGATTTGGGTGATATGCTCCAGGTGATTTCTCATGGACCAGCAGAATCCTTTCCAGAAGAATTACTACAGGCTGGAGACCTTGCAGAGGATGAAAAAAGCAGAAAAAGACACTTTAGGAAACTAGACTGTTGTAGTGATGGATACCAGAAAGAAGATGAAGAGGCACAAGGTGCTGAGGACCATCATGCTGAAAGCTGCCCTTTAACTCTGGGGGAAGGTTGGTCAGAACAGGTAAGTGAATGCAGAAATGAATCTCTGCGTGATAATTTGAATTTAGGGTTAGAGTCACCAGGCAGTGGGTTTGGCAAAGGGTTTCCTGGTTCATTTTTGTGTCTTTTAGTATAGAATCATAAAATGGTTTGGGTAGGAAGAGGACCTTGCAGGTCATTTTGCTCAGACCCCATCCACCTGGCCTTGGACATGTCCAGGGTGTGTGTGTGTGTCAGTGTCTGGGTTATTGTGGGTCCAATGAAAAATTAGACTACAGTTCAGTATACCAGCAGTGTTTTAAAATATCAGTGTTTTCACTTGCTTAAATACTGTTGGAATGGTGTAAGGCAGCTGTGTAATAGAACAAGGTGCATACCTGAGTGTTTTGCCTTAATTATTGGGTATTGCATAATATTAAAATAATTTGTGTGTTTAATTCCAAATTTTCATCTGTTTGATTTATCTGATTTTTTTTAATTGATTTATTAGTTTTTTGAAATTAGGATTATTAAATTCTTTATAGTTATTCACTTTTCCAAGATAAATTTTCACGTATTTCTAAATGCAGGTAGTTTGGTTGTAGGATCATGGTTTGGTGATTTTGTTGGCAGACCTAGGTCATATTTTCCTGGGTTGGTAGTTTTGAGCCCAAGAAATAGTAGAAGGCAAATTCTAGTAGACAGAAAAATACACACAGCTTCCCAGAAGTCTAGTGGTAGTGGTTTGGGGGTGTGAACTAGACTTGGGGACTGGATTACTCTTCTCATTCCAATTGTCAACAATTTTGATTTGTCAACAATTTACATTTTAAGCCATGTACATACATTTTAGCTGCCACAAGACTCCATTGCTGCTAAATACAGGTGTTTTGGGAATACATCCTTAGTATTCCCTAATAGTATCCTTAGTATTCCCATAATATTTTATTATGCTCGTGTGAAGCCCTTGCAATGCAAAGCTGCCTCTGGCCAAGGCTGATACCTCTGGAGGTTTCTTAGTGAATTTCTTATTCTGAACTAACCCAGCTGAGCAGATGCAGTTCCTGAGACATGACACACTTCAGAAAATCTAACAATTTCCACTGCTATTTCTCTCTTGTTTCAGGAGGACCCTCGCTTAAAGGGGCAAGAAGCAAAGTCCTTGAGAACCTACTGCACTGAAATTGTAGGATCTCTGAGGAACACAGGTAGTTATTTTAGCTGTACATCCCTATCCAGCCCCTGCTTCTCTCTCATTTACTGTTGATTTTAAATGGATGAGTGATGGTAGGATGGCTTATTTATTTTGTTTTATGGTAGAAAGTATTACCATGTGTAACTACAACAATATCAAAACTTAATCCTTCACTTTCTCCTGGAAAGGCATGTACTTGCCTGAAGACCATTTCCGTAGATGTGTTTTAGTTATTTGTTTCCAAAGCAGAAGAGATTGTTAATAGCAGATGTTTTATATTTCCTTTTGTTTCAAAGATGGAGTGTATGAGATCAGTAATAGCATATATATAAAAAAGTATTACTCATTCACTTTTGAGTGTTCTAAAAAATAAAATTAAAAGTGCAAAATCCAGCAAAGGAGGACAGATAAAGTAATCATTAATTCCATAATGATCCTCCACAGTCTTCTAGCTCCAAGGGTTTTGGTCACTTTACCTGCATCTAGTAATTCTTTTCTTTTTCCCTCCCTGCTATCTTTACCTAACTTGCATTTAGCTGGCAAATGCCATCTATCCTTGGTGCTTACTAGAAAATAGGGAAAAGATCTGCAGAAGTCTGAGTAACTATGCTCCCTGATTCTACAGGAACTGTAATTTTTAATTAGCACTTTCTTTGTGATTTTACAAAAAAAGTTTATGAACAATCCAAATTACTTGGGCAGGTGAGATAACACTTTGTTTTCCTGTGGATGAGTTACTGACAGACATGACTTCAGGGAAGAAGAAATGGAAATGGCCATACAATGCACAGCCATATTTCTAGGCTGGAGCAGATCAAGTTCCAGCCTATGTTGAATTTTGATGTTACAAATAAGCATTATTTTAATGTTGGCCATGGCTTCCTGTGTGTTAAGTTACAGGACCTGCATTCATCTAGCTTGATATTAGAGGAATCTGAAATTTACAGGGCTTGGAAGGCATGCTGCTCATGGGAATATCTGTATGGAAAAGGATTGTTTTTGTTGTCTTGGCTTTGTGGTGGTGTGGTTTGTTTTTTCCTCTAAAGACTTGTAGTAAAATTGTTAGCATAAATTCCCAGTTTTAAGAACATTTTGGTAACCAACACTGCACAGATTATTGTGTACAACAGTAAAAGGTACTTAATAAGCTGAATGCCTTCTAAATTTATCACATGGTTCTGATTTGCTTTATATTTTTTCTTATGCAGAAGAAAACCAAGCAAATGTTCAGGTGACAGCTGAAACTCTGCCAAAGTTCACTGAAGAAGTACAAGGTATGAAGGCTGATGGGACTAGGATAGTTAGTAAAGCAGGATGCAGGAATGACAGAGTGAGTAAAGGTCTTCCACCTGAGAGCAATCAATGCCCAGATGTAGACACAGTCATGGCCAGAGCTGGGGTTTCAGAAACCAGCATCTTAGGTTTTTTAGAACCTTTTAAAGTCATGGACATTGGAGCAGCTACAGATCATCCACAAGAAACAAGTGACTATAGTGGGTCAAAAGCCCATGCTGCCACCCCATTGAGAACGGGGGGGAATGGTGTATCTGTTTTGGAGATTGGAGAAGAAAAATTACGCATACAAAATCCTCTTAATCCTCTTAATGAGTTCAGTACATCATTTGCTAATTGCCAGACTTGTCAGCAGGATGAAGAAAATGATGCTTATGACTTCTTTAAGGGTCCTGTACCTGAACAAAATGAACCTCATGAGTTGTTCTTGGCAGAAAGCTGTAGAACACTCTCCACACAGAGTTCTGAAGTTTTATGCCCACGGCTGAAAAGCATCTGTTATCTGGACTTTGGAAATATTTCTGTAGAAAGCAGTTCTGCAGTTCATGGAATTATCAATGAAACCTCCCAGAAGCACCTTCCCCAAAACATCAAACATCACATTCTTTTTGATCATGGAACTGAGTTTTTAGAAAACCAAACTTCCACATCTGTACCAGTAGAGCAGATCTCAGTGGTAAGGAACAAAGGATTATCTAGTGCAAAAAGTGATTCTAGGGGATTAAGTGCTACTATAGGAAAGTTATACAGCTCTGAATCTGAAGAGGCTGCTGAAGTCTGGAGAAAATTTGCTGTGGGAGAGAACATTGAAATTTGTAGCTGGCCTGAAGCTCAAGAGGCTGCTAATTCTGAGCATTATCATTCTCCAGTTGTTAGTTCTGTTGCTTCATCTCCTGAGAAGTTCTCAAAAGAAAAATTTAAAATATTCCCATCAGAAGGTGATAAGTTGAAAAAGGACCAGAGGCAATTCTCTGTCAGTGACCCATGCAAAAATGATGTAAAAGAAAATTGTTTGTGGGTGGAAACGTGTAACATTGCTTCCCATGGAACAGGGAAGAGAAACATATGCTTTTGTAGCACTGCCAATAATATTCCTCCTCTCAGTAACCACAGCTGTCTTGATCTTTGTACCAAGACAGAAAAAGACTCATCCGAGGCACAACTGCTTGAAAAGGAATCTGAGAGCAATACAACATCACAAGGGTTGGATGGTGGTTTAGTTGGAGCTGCAGAAGCTGATAGTAGTGACAGCTTATCCACTGGGAATAAAACAAATTTGTTTTATACAGTAAATGTAACTCTACCTTCTGTTTCACAAAAATCAAGAGAACCTCATTATAATGAGTGTCTTCCTTGTACTGCTAATGAAGTTTCATGCAGAGACCAGGCTTGGAATAATCTCTGTAGAAAAGACTTGAGTGGTGCTTCTGGAACAACAGTGGAACAAGTTTCTGAAGTTTTGCTTTGTGAAGACAAATTCAAATCTTCTGTAAATTCCATGACTTTTGGTAACCCTAATACAGCAAACAGAGTATCCCAAATGAACATAAAATCTTATGCAGGAAATAAAGAGAGAGTGGTCACTGGTTTAGAAAAGGAACATTGTCACAAATGGATTTGTAATAATCAGAGTATAAAAAAACAGTGTACAGCTGGCAGTACTTCCTATATTTTATCAGGGAGTACACGTGTGGATGAAGTTTTCCTGAACAGTCATTCTTTTGGTGTTGAAGTTGATAAAATGGAAGAAAATGGTAATTTGGAAGGACAGTCTTCATCAGGATGCAACAGTAAAGAGGCAATCATCTCTCCAGAAGCACACATCCCTTTGGCACATGGATCTCTTTGTGAAAGTGACTGGGGCAACAGAGGTATAGCTCTGCATGGGATAAATAACATTCCCACAGGAAAAACCATGTTTTGTTCAGCATATACTGCAGAGAAGTCTACTGCTACCTTTGTAAGAGATGGGATTTCAAATAAGAATATGGAGGTCGTGGAACAATTTGATCTTTGTAAAGTAACGGGGAGTGAAATTGTTTGTGACAGAGATGAGGCAAAAGAACAGATTGGCTTGCGGGCTTCCCAGACAGATGAATTTGATAAAACAAGAGCGGTGGATTCCCCAAATGCTCCTGAAGGCAATCAGAGAAATAAGACTAGTGAACAGCTATTAGTCAGATATTTGAACAAAAATACCTATACTCATAATTTTGGATTTTACAACTCCCTGTTCAGGCCACAGAAGAGAGAACTCAACACATGTGAGCAGGAAGAAGTGCCACTGCTCACAGCTGATCCCTCCAAGTGTAGCACTTCAACCTGTGATCCACACCCAGCACTTGACAACGTGAACGTTCCAACACAACACGCTGGCCAAACAGAAGGGACCCTTTGTCCAATGGGAAATCAGTTTCATCCCTGTCAGAGTGAGTCTGATGTCCCAGTGCTGGGCAGTGAGCAACATTTAGAAAGCTTAACTAACCAACGCGGATCCGTGGACTCCATCAGTGATCCAATCAAAGAGAAGACAATCAGACTACAAGAACATGAGAAGAGATGTGAAAGAAACAATAAAGGAACTCTTAAAGAAAACTTTTCTGATGACAAACAACATCGCTCACAGCGGGCTCGTTTTATCAAATGTGCAAGAGAGAAAGCAGAGCTAGTGTCTGCAGGAAACAAAACGCAGCAGTCTTTGCCAAAGATGAAGTGGTTGGTGGAGAACCAGGAAAATACAATTAGTGCTGAATTGCTGCCCATTTCATCAGTTCATGGGAGTCTTTTAGACAAGCCAGAAAATAGGAATGTGCTTTCAGATACAGAAAACAGAGAGAGTCTAAGTCCCATCTTGCATAACTCTCACTCACAGTTAACTTTTGAGCCTAGTAAAGAAGCTGATGCTCAAAGGGGTGTTGGTCCATCTCATTTTGGAAAGTTTGACATCCAAGAATCTTGTGTTGAGACTCAGGCAGATTCAGAAACTGTGTCAGCTCTGAACTCTCACATCTCTCTGCCTGAGAAAGAAAAGTTTTGTATGTCACCTGAGAGTGCACAAAGAGATAATTGTGATTTATCTTCAGCTGAAGTTTCTAGCAAAGCTACTTCAATGACTAAAATTCTTTCTGTAACAATTTCTGTTAAGAAAAAATCCAGCAATATTAAGGTTCCATCTTCAGGGAACAAATCAGCAGCTGGCTATCTGAATGGTGCCAAAAGCTCAGGAGCTTGTGCCCACAGCAAAGAATGTCTGAAAGGTGAGGGGCTTTTCACAACTGTGAAAGGCACGGACATGAGCTCACCAGAAAGTCCTCCTGGTGAAGAGAAGTTTAAGAATACAGATAAGCTGGAAAATATAAATGTGCTTTCAGATACAGAAAACAGAGAAAGTCTGAGTATACCTCCTATCTTAAATAACTCTCACGCGCAGTTAACTTCTGAGCCTGGTAAAGAAACTGATGATCAAAGAGGTATTTGTGCATTCCATTCTGAAAAGTCTGACATCCAGGAAACTTCTAATAAGACTCGGGTGGATTCAGAAACAATGTCAACTTTGAACTCTCACATCTCTCTGCCTGAGAAAGAAAAGCTGTGTATGTCACCTGAGAATACCCAAAGAGATATTTCATCTTTGGACAAAAAATTTAGCAAAGATACTTCAATGACAAAAATTCTTTCTGTAACAATTTCTGTTAAGAAAAAATCCAGCAATATTGAGGTTCCATCTTCAGAGAATGAATCAGCAGCTGGCTCTCTGAATGGTGCCAAAAGCTCAGGAGCTTGTGCCCACAGCAAAGAATGTCTGAAAGGTGAGGGGCTTTTCACAACTGTGAAAGGCACGGACATGAGCTCACCAGAAAGTCCTCCTGGTGAAGAGAAGTTTAAGAATACAGATAAGCTGGAAAATATAAATGTGCTTTCAGATACAGAAAACAGAGAAAGTCTGAGTATACCTCCTATCTTAAATAACTCTCACGCGCAGTTAACTTCTGAGCCTGGTAAAGAAACTGATGATCAAAGAGGTATTTGTGCATTCCATTCTGAAAAGTCTGACATCCAGGAAACTTCTAATAAGACTCGGGTGGATTCAGAAACAATGTCAACTTTGAACTCTCACATCTCTCTGCCTGAGAAAGAAAAGCTGTGTATGTCACCTGAGAATACCCAAAGAGATATTTCATCTTTGGACAAAAAATTTAGCAAAGATACTTCAATGACAAAAATTCTTTCTGTAACAATTTCTGTTAAGAAAAAATCCAGCAATATTGAGGTTCCATCTTCAGAGAATGAATCAGCAGCTGGCTCTCTGAATGGTGCCAAAAGCTCAGGAGCTTGTGCCCACAGCAAAGAATGTCTGAGAAGTGAAGGGTTTTGCACACCAACCATGGAAGACATGGACATGAGCTCACCAAAAAGTCCTCCCGGTGAAGAGAAGTTTAAGAATACCTGTGTAGAAGAGAAGATAGGAAAAGAGGTAGCCCCTAGAGGAAGGTTCCCCAAAGATTGTCCATGGGCCTTGTTGGAAGATTCTAAAGAGTCTGATAGCAAAATAGTCCCCCTCAGGACTGAGAATTATGGAAGGGTATTAGAAGAAATTCCAAGATCCAAACGAAATAATCTTTCAAAAGAAAGACAAAATAACACAAAGCTTCCAAGCTTAGAAGGTACCAGTGTACTTTCAGAAACTGTGCATGATTGTCGGTCTGGAGCTGTATCTGACACAGAGGCTGCCCCAGAAGTGCAAGATGATACAACGCCCACATTTTCTCCCCCTCTGAGCACACTATCAGGCAGTTGCAAAGAACCATCCCCAAACTGTGTGGTTTGCAGTGAAGCAAGTGTGCCTTACAAATTAAATGCATGGAGCAAAGATAATGTAAAGGAGATAACAGAAGACCAGGACAAAGTACCAGCTCATGCAGTTTGCAAGCAAAATGGAGCTTTAGGTTCACAGAGACTTGATCAAATAGAGGAGCGTCAAGTACTTAAACAAAAGAAGTATGGAAAGATGGAAGTATGTCAGTTGGGTAAGGCACAACAAAAACAGAAGTTAGAACATCAGGAGAAAACAAAAATCAAACTGCAACCAAGTATGTTGCACAGTTCTGAACTCTTATGCAGCTCTTCAGCTGAGTTGATGACATCTAGAAATAAGTCTGGAGGTGCTTCAGAGGAGATTTTTGCTGTAAGAGGCCGTGAAAGTAAACTATGTAGCACTTTACAAGAAGTTAAAATGCCAAAGATTACCACAGATTTTATTAGTTCACAGTTTTTGAAGACTCAGGATTCAGAAATGAAAAACCTGAACCTTAATTTAGGGTATGATGGGATCCCTGGTGCCTTTGGAACTACAAATAAACGAAGAGGAACTACTAAACTAAGAGGACCTCTTCCATTAAAAATACAACCTGGAAGGGCATGCAAAAAAGTTCCCACATTGTATCAGCTAAAAACTGTAAAAAAAATCAAAAAAATTAAAAGTTCACCTTTCTTGGAGACTCCTCTGGAAATATTCCCTAAACAGGAAAACACGCTTCTGCAGTCTTTGTACTTTCCATGTAAACCACCGACAGTGGAGAAGGAAACAGCCATGAGATTTGCGCATATGCCAAGGCAGATGGCCAAGGAGTGCAGTTTGTTGAACAGCTTGAAATTTAGAAAATGTACCAAAGACCCAGCATTGTTGAGCAAGTTGTCTGCAATGGCCAGCAAGCTCCTGGCCCCTGCCAAAAGCAGCCGTAACTTAGAATCTCTGCCATATTCTTCAGAAATTCTTCCAGTGGGTGACAGGTACAGCCAATGCAGATCTAAAAATCTCTTGGAAGCCTTTTCTTGCATTAACAGGAACGTACACTCACGCTGGGCTGACAGCCGGTGCACCAAGATGTTCAGCTTTCAGCCTTTGGCCCTTTATCCTGTAGAAACTAGCAAAATACTTTCTTCAGACTTAAGCCACACACCTCCAACCTCTTTCTTGGACACCTCGGTTTTCCCAATTTCTTTTAATGTAAAATTGGACTCTGGTACTGTGACAGACCTCAGAGGGATTACATCCCAGCACTCTGTACATCACAGCCCAGTTTTCAGAGAAACTCCAGCACCAGCTTCAAAGTGGACTTTGTCTTTTCTCCTGTCTCAGAGCTGTTCAGATACAACAGCTTTCAAGGAAGATTCCAGTGTAAATAATGAGCTTCATTCCTCCCACTCCACAACAACACCCACGACTGTTGCTGTTCCTCCTGACCCTAGAAGAAATACTGCAGCTGGAAGAAGAGGAGGTTGTTCCACACTTGGCCTTCACACAGTGTTAGCACTTTCTTCCCCTGGATGTTACAGGATTTGGACAAGAAGAAGAAACTTAACCAGTCATATTCCTACCATCCAGAGACTATTTATATCGCAGTTGGCACAGGGTTTGAAAGGGGACAGGTACCCGAGGTGTGTATCTGATGACCTCGTCTCCTCATTGCCATACTCACTGGGCAGGGTATTGTCCATATGGAGTCAGCATGGTCCTTCTGCCCGTCCTTCTGAAATCACTCCTCTCCATTCCAACCACTGCAAGTGGCAGCCAAGTGTGGGCATCGAGAACAGGTAAAAACCATCAACTTATTTCTGAGATTAAATGTGTGCAGGGTATATATTTGCTCCTTTTTGGGAGGGAGAGGGTAATTGCAGCTTGCCCTGGAGCATCAGTTTCTCCTGTTCCACATCTACACATTCTGCTCCAGGAATGGCTCAACGTGGAAGATCCTTTCTTACAGAGCAGTCTGTTAGCTGAATTTAAATATATTTGCCTTCACTTCTTTAATACTATCCTGTTTTGGCAGAATGGCTAACTCTATTTTCTTCTCCCTTGCAAAATATACACACCATGCATCAGAGTATATAATGCAAAAGGTGAGCTACTTCATTAGGTCTATTCAGAGTGACTGCAGAGGAACTGGATTTCTGAGGTAGGAAAGTTTTTTTCAGAGGTCTGAGCCACAAGAACCCCTTGGAACCACTGTAAAATGTTCAATATCAGGTTAGGAAGAATTGTAAAAGGTGGGGGGGTGTCATTCAGTAACATTTTAATTGCATTTCATGACCATTCTGTGCTAATTGAAACCTCTTTATGCATGCTATGGCTTTTCATATGTGGTATTGGCACAAGTAAATGTAGCTCCAGTTAACATTGGTAATGAATTTTTCTTTGTGTGTCAATCTTATTATGAGTGGAAAGAGGACCGAAAGCTACTTTGCATATTAATTTTACTTTGTATGAGCATTTAAGATCATTTTGCTAATAAAAAGAATAAAATAAGTTCTTAGCTCTGTTCCAGGATTTTTGCATAACTTTGAGCAAAGATTTTGCCCTTTATCCTTCAGTTACATAGGGCAGCTCAGTCTCTGATTTCGTCGCTTTGCAATTCCTGGACAGAGAGCTCATGAGCACTGTAGCAAAGTCTCTTTAATTAATTGGTTTGATTAGTGTGGTAGTCTGTAAAGAACTGTAGAATTTTAGCCTGTGTCACAGATTGACACAAGTGTAACCAAAAATCTTGCCAGATAACCAATGCTGCACTTTGCTTTGTATAAATGGATAAGGTACCTAAATGTTTATCACTTGTTAGTATAAAAGCTAATGTCTGCCAAAGGTATGAGTGAGATTATGAAAGCACTGCTCCATTCTGGACTAAAAGAATTAAGCTGAGTAATGGCATAGAGACAACTTGCAGCACATTCTATGGGACTTGCCTCCATTTTCATTCCGTGCTCTAAAAGTGATCATACCAGTAAAGTACAGTTTGAGCACTAAACTTAAAAATAACACATTGCTAAAAACAAACATCTTTGTAAAATTTAATTGTGTGTACCAGGTGAATTTAGTGTTTTGTGTTGCTGAGGCATGCTATCCTTGGACAGGGAGATCGGAACTTGGAGGTTTTCTCACATCCTTAAGTCTGCAGGCTCCTCAGCAGCTCAGGACAGCATATCCAGTTAGCTGATGTGTAAGAGGATTTCATTCCTGACGTAAAGAGCAATTGGAAAACTGTGTGCTTTGCTATGAGTGATCTTTTTCCCAAAGGGAGAGTATTCAAATCCAACCTTTTCACTTCAAGTGAAAAAAAAATCCAGCGTTAAAATACCCTAAAACTCGGTTTGGTTTTTTTTTTTTTTCCCTGAAACACCTTACAGTTATGTATATGAGGCAGATGTAAATCTGTCCCACTCAGATATTTGGTATATAAATATAAGAGGTATGTTTGATGCAGTATAAAAGCATTTTCAGCTCCCATTATGACAGAAATCTCTGCCTGTTTTAAATCAGGCAAAAAAAAATTTCTTACAAATCAGAAAAATCAAAAAGTTCCCTGTAGACCATTTTCATCTGGAAAAGATTTGTTCTCTTTAAAATATTTCACTCACAATTAGTGCTCTTAATAACCAGGAGAACAAGGAACTAAAGTAGTTGCCGTACCTAACTTCCACTGTCAATGATAAAAGCATTCTTTCTGTGAAGTTTTTTTTCTAATTAATGCTTACTTGAATTAAAAATTTCTAACGTGATTTCCTTCTGTCATTGTAATTTTGTATTTTTATTGCATAAAACAATAAGCTCTGTCTCTAACAGAGAGGGCTCTGCTGCACTCTTGATACTGTTTCCAGTAACACTGGAATAGTGAGTGGAATGTTGAAACAAAATGCTACAGTTCTGACATAAGTGACAAACGCAGTAAGTGGGTCTTTCTGAGCTCTTTTTGTATGCTGGACCTCCCTGTGCTTCCAGCATGGCTGGTTTTCATTTCCTTTGTAGAATTCCAGTCTGGCTGTAACATCTTTGTTTTAGAACAGTGAAGTGCATTTCACTGTTGGTTTGAAAGAACAGCAAATACAAGATTTGCTGTTGAATGTAATAAAAGCTATCTCAAGTGATTTCCTGCTATTAACAGTATGGGCACAAAAGTAAAGCTTAATATCAAAGGACTTAGAGCTCCTGTGCTGACTTTTATACCTTAGAATTCTGGTAATTAGCAACCCTTATGGAAAGCCTTTGGTTATTCCCATGAAGTGAGGGTATTGCAGGCTGTGGGAGTTGGAGACAAGTGGGAGTTAATGTAATGGAAGTACTTCCTTTCACCTGTTACTGTTGCACTATTTTCTTTAGTAACCAAATCCTTCAAGGTTTTTGGTTACTTTAATTGTAAAAACTTGGGGTTTTGAATAAGGAATATAGACTTTTATGGAAAGAATTACAATTTTCTGACAGAAATAAGTATGACTTCCAATATTACTGTCCCTCTCATTCTGTGCCTTTATTTCCTTTACTCATTACTACCATTTTTAAGTGAAAATAGGACAGTTTCCCTAACAATGAAATCTAGCAGCCTAAACAGCAGATGTGGCTTTCTTTTGTATCATTTTAGTCATTCATTCTCATTCCTGATATGAGCATCTTGTCTTACAGTCCAGTCTATACTAATAACTTTTCCCTCATCATTTTTATAGTGTAGACCTAATTTCTGTCTTGTTTTGTTTTGTTTTTTCATTCCTCTTTTGACCCAGCTGTGCCATGTTACCACACTTACCTGTAGAGAGCGTGGGAGCACTGCAGACCGCAGGCCATGCCATCCGGTGAGTCTCTGGGCTCTTGGTGTTTGTTCTGAGTAGTGGGATCAGAACCTTCCTCAGAAAGCCATTGCTGTGACATTTTGGCTTTCAGCTGTTGGCAACTCACTCCCAAAACAGCTTTCTGATTAATAAGTAGGTGAGGTAAGGTGATGGGGTCATGTAATGGAGAAGAGTGCAGGGGCAGTTGTGAAAACACCACATAGATCATTGCACATACAGTTCTGTTACTTTCAGCCATGTTGTGCCACTTCTTATGAAAGAAAATGTGAAACTATAGAAGTTTGATTCCTTACTTGGATAGCAATTTGATTCCTTACTTGGATATAAGTCCAGCCTAGGCAGCTGGACAATAGGTGCTGAAACATCTTTCTGTTCCCTCAGAGTGCAGGGATGGCAGGTATCAAAGCTGCATTTTTTAAGTTTATCTGTAAACAGAAAGTATGATTAATAGTTGTGTCAAAGAAATTTACTGGCAAAAAAGGAGGATTGATCCCTTTCTATCAGTAGTTGATAAACAGAGCTGTTTAGCTGTATGAAAAGAGTGGGTTTAAAATGACATGTTCAAATACTCTGGAAGTTCAGTTGGTGTCAGTATCAGTGCAGGTTGAGCAGGTTTGGGCTGCATGTGTGTACTGGAGTTCACTTACTTGCAGTTTCTGTGATCTCTGTTGCTTTTTGTGCCTACATTGCAATTTAGGACCATCTCCTGAGAGCATAGAATGCTGTTGCATTATCAGCTGGGTATCAATCTACATGTGTTCCCTTTCTTCCTCTGTTACAGTCTGGAAGCTTCATTCCCTCTTCAGTTACCAAAGCCTCATGCACTTCCAGAGTCATTGCCATCTCCCCCCAGGCTTTCAGCATCTGAGCACCAGATCCCTGCCCTTGATGAAGCAGATGCTTCTGTTCCAGCCTGTCTGAGATCCCAAGAAGACACAGAACTGAAAAAAGTGAGTTCATTTTATATTTTAGATCTCTCAGACTCTTGTTTCTCCAGAAGCTGAAGCTGCTGCTGCTGGATATTATCAAGTAACTGTTAAAGATGAGGAGAGAAAACAGGCTTCAGGTCATCCTCTGCGCTGCTGCTTGCATTGATTCAAGCAGAAAAAAGGTGGCAAACCAGAGAGGAATGTTTATTCTATAGATAATGTATATTCAGAATAAAAGGGAATTCTGTTGACTAGTGTGGTTTTAATTTCCTTGATTTTAACTCTTCTTTTCCTTCTTTCTTTCTTTCTTTCTTTCTTTCTTAAGAATGAGCCAGAAAAGAGGCCAAAGAAAGTCTCACAGATCCGAATCAGGAAAACTGTTCCTAAGCCAGACCCCAACCTTACTCCAATGGGACTACCCAAACCAAAAAGGTGAGCAGTACCTCTGAAATGGGCTCAAAGCATGTGAGTGTAATCATTTCAATAAATGCTTCTCTTACCACCACTATTTTATACAGCCCTTGCTGAGTGACATCTGATGTTTACTTCATTTACAAGAAATGATTGACACAGCTCTATCAACTGGATAAAAACTACTTACTGGAGTTTAGGCAAAATGTGAAAAAGCAAGCTGCGATGCAATCATTTTTAAATTAAAGAAGAAAGAAGTTTTTATTGATGATTATAAAGTGAAAATCAGTCAACCTGCAGTGCACAGTGGCCTGAAGTGATCTATTAGGAAGTTCTATTGATGCAAATTGTGTTGGAGTTTTTCATAGTTCTTTCTTTGTTTGGGGTATGATCTTAGGGAAGCATTAGTCCAGTGAAAGTGTGGGGAATCACAGTGGTATTGATAAAGTTTTCCAATCAGTCATCTATCTTGACAGCTAATCATACTGGTCAGATCAGTCATACTACATCTAGTATGACTCTGTCCTAAATACAGGTACCACCTTTGACAAAGGAATGCATTTCTTCAGAGATGAGCTTGGTAATTGTCAGTAACTAAAATCAGTCTCAAGAGATGAAGTATTAATCTGTTAAACTGTGAGACTGTTTCTCAGCTTTCACAAAAAAGTGAAGGGGATTTCCCCTTCTTTTGAGCATCATTATTTCAAAGCATCACAGAATGCTGGAAGGAGTATTGACCTCTGCAGAAAGGGCAAGTCTTGACACAGACCTTATAAAAACACTGTATGAAATTATGTACTTAATGAGCTCATTTTTTATTCCTCCTTGTCCCCAACTAGTTAAAATGTAATTAGTTAGCATTTAGGCACAGAATGCAAACAGCACTTGATTCTTGTAAATCTGCTTGCTGCTTGTTTTGGTATTCTTCCTTCTTGATTGATTGGTCATTACTTTTTCAGGCTTAAGAAGAAAGAATTTAGTTTAGAAGAAATTTACACAAACAAGAACTACAAGTCCCCTCCTCCTGCCAGGTTGGTTTTGCTTCCTGATAAGAAAACTTAAAATAAATGTAAATTAATTAGGGAATGAAAGGGAAGAGATGAAAGGTGTATGAAAGCTAAGAGGGAAATTATTCTTAAAATTGGTCTTGTTTAAACTGCTAGAGAAAGATAATTTGAGAAACTGTTTGAATGGGAAAAAGTGAAATAGAATATGAACTGAGAATTTGCAGCTGGTTAAGTATGGATTTGTATATTTTTTCATCTATCCATTCATTCTGGTCTCCATCAAAGTACAGTACTTATTTTTCAAAATTCAACTGTAATTACATGTTCTTTAAAATACTAACAATAACCTGTCATCATTTGCCTGTCATCAAATGTTCAAACCTATTTATTCTGTAAAAATAAGATTCTGCAATTGTGCTTTTGAACTGAAATACAGAGAGCTTCTACCCAAATGTCTGTGCAGCAATACCAACTCAGCTGGCAGTAATGTGCATTGTAGAAGGTGTAACCTGTAGATAACAGGTGTGGAGGGGCTGTAAAAATGTAAAAGTTAGAAGTGTGTTTGCCTGGCTTATGAAATCCCCCAGTCTCCCTGTCAGTGTAAATTGGCTGCTGCTGAACTATTCATGAGTTCTGTTCTTGCTTTTACCAGGAGCTTGGAAACAATCTTTGAGGAGCCCAAGGAGAAGAATGGACTCCTGATCTCTGTCAGCCAGCAAAAGAGAAAGAGGATTCTAGAGTTTCAGGACTTTACTCTTCCCCGGAAAAGGAAGATCCGAGGCAAAATCAAAGCAGTGGGTAGTTTCACACGAGCAAAAAGAGCTGCACTGCAGAGTGCAGAGTTAGATGTTCTTCTGAGTCAGAAGCTAATGGACCTTGAAGCTTTTTTTGCAGAGGAGGTTGAGCAGGAGCAGGCCTCCAGCATCTGAGGGAGCCACTTAGCTGGAAATGGTCCAGTCAGCTTCTTTAGTATTTTCTTCTTGGGAGAAATCTGCTGAGTTGTTCGTTACTTCTTACTCTGCCACTCTGTTTTAATATCTGCTAATCAGTTTTTGGCTGTGACCCTCTTTAAGGTGCTATTTTTTGGAAATGCTGTTGGAGGGATTCTTTTAAGTCCCTGTTTGAGTGTAACAGCCACATGAAATTTACACTTCCTTTCCCAACCTCTGGAAATTACTGGTTGTATTTAATGAATTATGTTTAAATATCTTTTGGGGGTAGAGTAGGAGTGTCAAGGAGGAAGTAGTGCGCCTTCAGTGACGCTAGAACTCTGTACTCCAGATCATTTGCACATTTGAGTCTGCTGTTGTTACTGTAATGGCTATTTTTAACAAGTTGACAAAAGAGATATGATGTTTGATAAAGAAAAATTCTAGCAAATACATTCTTGATATACCACTAACCTTTTGATAATTAAAAGTAGCTGTCTAGGTTTCCCTTCTATTGTTTCTTCCTTCTGTTAACTTAGAAGGTTGCTTCTAAGTTTCTTTGCTCTTCCTGGCTCCAGGCAGCAGAAGCCCCACATAATTAGACTTTAAATAACTTGCACTTTGTATAAGTTTCTTTTAACATGATTCAGCTCAAAAAAGGTAATTTTTTAAGGAAAAATGGTGCCCAGTACTATTTTTTTTTCCCAAATAGCAGATTTTTTCACTTACTTGGCTGATGCCCACCTCTTCTCCAGAGGAAAAGGTCCATGAGCATGTTAATGTGCAGGATACATAGGCAGAGATTTTAATTTAACTGAGCTGAGCTGCTGCATGCAGGGAACACCAGCAAATCTTTGATCCTTGTTTTAA
Organism: Anthoscopus minutus; assembly: GCA_013399455.1. NCBI lineage: Eukaryota > Metazoa > Chordata > Aves > Passeriformes > Paridae > Anthoscopus > Anthoscopus minutus. Next base: position 920,190 of record VWYI01008026.1, on the reverse strand, counting down.
AGTTCTTTTAATTCCATTCATACTAACTTGATTTTAATGTCAACAAGAAGGGGGTTTTTTACCATTTTAGATTTACAATTTCTGTAGCTCATAATTAGATATTCACTATACAGTTGTACACTGTACACTATACACTGTTGTACATGATAGCCAGTGTTGTACAAAGAGCCTCCGAGTACGTGGACCTTGATTTCATTGTGTAATTATCTGATGCAGCACTGGGCAATTTCTCAGCTCTACCTTCAAAGGAAGAGAGCTCCCTTCTGGCATAACTTCTGTTAAACTTAACATGAAGCATAAATCCAATACTAGCTGCAATTCAGGTAATTTCTGTCCCTTAGTGCCTAGGAAGCTATTCAGGCAAACCTGTCATTGCTGAGATGCTCAAATTTAATTAGTCTGTTCTTTCTTTCACTTGTCACTTGAACTTGCACTTTCTTATTTATCTACCCATATAATAGAGTTTCTATTTACCTGCAAATAGAGCAAATATCTAGTGGGTGGGTATTTTTTATAAAGTCCCAATAAATGCAGGACTGCAAATACCATCATTATCTTCTGTTGCTCTACCACTTCTGTTAATGACCAAACAGAAAACTAAATGTTAACAAGCAATCTGTTGAATTTCAGAGCTTTGAGAGTAGAAAAATGGAAGAGGATTATTACACTGTGTGTGCCTGAGTCTTGAAAGAAATCTAATCTGGGTTTGTTTTGCACCCAGCTTATGTGCTGGGATTTGTAAAGTTTATATTCTTGTTTTGAAGGCTAATTATCTTTAATCAGGAAGACTGAAGAAGAGATGAGTGCACACTTAGAGTAGTAGTGTTTGGAGTTTGAGGGTAAAATAACTAAGCAAACTTTGAACATAATATTGACATAGTATTTTTCTGGTTAACCTATTGGGCTGTTGTAGAACATTCTAATTGATCCTCTTTATTTTTGTAAAAAGAAATCCCTAAAAAACAAAGGTCAGCTGCCTCCTAAAAAAATGTTTGAAAGTTTCCCTATGCTGGCTTTTAGCCCAATTATTGACTAGTTGGAAGCAGTAGCAAGAGTGAGAGATATATTTTTATGGATTTATGCTATAGAATAGGTTGTTACAGAGCATTCATTCACCTTCTATTAATATGGGAGGCTTCCAGTGCTGTGCCACAATTAAGCTGTAACCTTACTGGGGCTTTCAAAGAAATAAAGATTGGGGTGGGGGGAAGAGATTTGGGTCCAGGAAAAGTTCAGACCTCAAATGTGATTCAAAACATGGAATGTGTTGAGTCTTTTCCTTTGGGTTATGTTGGGTTTTGTTTGCTTTGTTTAGGGTAGGTTTCTTTTTCTTTTCTTACCCGCTCTCTCTTGTTTCTGATTGCATTGAAATAAGATTTCTTAACTTTCTTTCTACAAGTTACAGCAGAGAGAGCAGAGCAAAGAAAACACTCAAATGCTCTTTGTTTTACAGTAATTGAAGGAGCTACAAAATGATGTTGCAATTGTCTAGCTTCTCCCAGACCCTAAATACACAGCATTATTCTCTTTTGGTTTAGTGTTTGTATAACAATGTAAGCTAGAGACCAAGCATCTCTTCCTCCCTCCAGCATACAGGTGTCAGTCCTGCTTGTGCACTTTTTTGTTTTTTCCTTTCCCACCTTTTTTCCTGTTTACAGCACTCATGGAACAGCCATGTTCCTTTTGGTTGCTGCTTGTACACTGGGAGTGATGATTGGGGAAAAGCTGGGCATTTGCCATTCTGAGCTGCTTCTGTCACAGATAATTGAAAGACAAGTGTAGAGGATTTAGCTTTTGGGGCTTTGCATACACCTCTAGCAGGAGGATATGTGCACTTGCCTTTTCATAAGCAAACCCACTCCAGTAAGGATGTTTGTGTATCACCATGGAAAGTGCATCACAGACAGATGACTAGAACAGCTTGAGAAGGACTGCAAAGCTTTTGCCATGTTCTGTCTCTTGGTAGTAAGTTACACAAAACTTAAAAAGCCAGGCAGCTCTTTACTAAATTTGCTGAGATAGAAATTGTCAGAGATAGAAAGATCACTTTCAAAAAAAAAAAAAAGAAGAAAATAATTGTTTTCATCATGGTATGACTGGAGCAGCCAAGGCTTCTTAATGTATGGTACAGCATTTGCCTGGCTGGCTTGTGTCTGCATACATTTGAGTTCTGGTGCTTGCTGGATGTAATGTCCTGCAAGCAGTTCTCATTCGTTGTATTTTATTTCAGGTGGGCCTTTGGTATATTATGTTCCAGGTGCTTTTCTAGAATATGAATGGTAACTGTGGATTAAAAGTCTGTATCATGCTATCAAGTTAACAAAAATAGCTCAATGAGAATTTGTACACTTGTGCCATTAGCCTCCATCATGCTCTTGGCATTTTGTTTCTGTTCAATATTGTGTGAATCTAAAATTTTACTGTTTCTTTTGTGTGTATTTTTAATTTATGGAAATAAATTTTTTCTGAGAACCTTTCAGGTTTTTAAGGCCTTTAGGCTTGTATGGGTAAATATGCATGATAACATGCCTTACATGCAGGGGGGAATGGTCAAACCTCCAAAGAGATCAGCACTGTTAAGTAACAGGGCATGTTGTTACTGAGGCACAGAGCAGCAGTTCTGGTATTCCTTCATCCCAGCGTGGAAGATTTCAAGCATGAACTCAGCTGCTATTCAGAGCACTGAGGCAGCATCCATCTCTTCAGGCAGTAGAGCAGCAGGAGCCAGGGAGCACAGAAAGCACAGACAGTTCCTGCTCAGCTCAGAGCTGAGATTCAAGGCTGAGGCTGGCCAGTGGTTCACGTACCAGAGGCTGTGCAGTGCAGCACACTGATGTTTGTGAATCAAAGCTGGAGCACAGGATCATCAACAAGGCCTAGTAAGCATTTGTAATGCCTGTGTCAGAAAACAACATCCCTGTCCTTCCAACCCATAAAATCTTGTGTATAACCCAGATTGTTAATTTATCCCTGCTCTTTGCAAAGCTAGGCTGTGAGATGCATTTCTTCACTGTGTTCCCAGAATTCCCTTCTCCCAAGTGCAGTGTCACATGGGCCCCACAGATGGCAGGGAAGCTCCAGGAAAGAAAGGCAGGAACATCTGAGAGGCCTGAACAAGCATCCTGCTCTTTCCCTGCTCCTTCAGGGCTGCAGCTCACCGGCTGCAACAGCAGATGAGATTTGGCTCTGTCACCGTACTGGGACAATACATGATGAACAGATGATTTCTGTTCAAAAGGCTTCAGATCATGTTCAGGCAGTATCTGCTTGTAAAAATTGTGGTGTTTAATTGAAAGATAATGTTTTGACATTTCAGAGGATCTTAAATTCAAAGTGTCAATATAAAGTAATAGTTGGAGGTCTTGACCAAGAGGAATACCCATTTCTGCAAGCATCCAGTTCTGCTGGCTATTAAATGTCGTAATACATTTATTTGTGAAGAAAAATGTTTTGATTTACTAGTAAAAATATTTGGTTAAAGAAGAAATATATATGTGCATTCAGCAGGGACTATCTAGCTGCAACCAAAATCACAGATGGAGGAAGACAATATTGCAACTACCAAAACGTCAGTTGATTGGGGTTCTTCATGGAAACTATTTATAAGATAAACAAGGCAAAATGCTACCAACTAACCTGTGCCACTCCTACCAGTCTGTATTTTAGTCCATGGTACTGGCCTTGCTCTTTCCATAGTGCTGATCCTAGTTCTGTGCTGTTCCCCATGCTGCCGTGTTCCAAAACAGAAAGGGGTGGCATATGAGTAGTACTACATTATCATAAACATAAAATCTGCTGGAAAAAAAAAAAGACAAGAAGGTGTTCAGCATACATTTATAGAGATGACTGTTTCCTTGCAGGTTGCTTTGGATTGGTTGGACTTGCATGCTTTCCTTGTTCTCTGCAACAATGCTGATGTTATGGGCCCTGCAAAGCCTCTGTATGAGCTGTCAGTTGGATGAGGATGCACAGATACCTTGTTTGCAGAAGTCCAAGATGCCTACAAAGCAATAAGAAAGTATACACTTAAAGATGCTATCAGCTTCAAAAGTAGTAAGTTCTTGGGATACTATTCATTAAAACAGCAGACTAGAGGTCAAATTCCCTTTTTGAATTGCAGTTACCAACTTAGTCTCAAAGCAGTCTTAACACAGGACAGGACCCCTTAGAAATTTGTTACCAACAGGATTAGGTAGAACATACTTCTCCATGCAGTCTAAACTAAAGGGCCAGAGCTGTGCACAGAAGGCTGCCCACTCCATTCCTCTCTAACTCAAAATTAAGACCCTAACTTTACCTGCAGGTGTGCAATTAAACACTGATTCTGCCAGCTGAACAAAAGACTCTCCTAGAATCTCCTGATAGCTCAGGTGACTTGCATGAACAAGGTACTGAGTAGTGTCTTTGAAAAGCAGATCACTTTCACCATACTTCCATGACTGAAAGAGTTGGAATTCAGAATCCAATTTGCTTCCCAGAGATTCCTGAACAGAAAAGAAAGAAAAGTTTCAGAGCTTGGATCATTAATAGTACTTTTATCTAGCACTGTTCTTATTAATGCAAAAAGATGCACTTTTGGAGTGCCTTATTTCTCAGCAAAAGTATGGCCTCTGTGAAATGGGAACTGGTGCCAAAATACCCCTTAAGGGAATCCAAACAATTATTTTCTCAATCACCTGTGCACATTTTTAATTCTCTTGTATTGGATCTGAAGGCACCGGTATATAAAGGTTTACATCTTGAAAGGGTTTTCAGCAGCTGTATGTAACAAAGGGTAACATGCCCTGTAACCTGTCATACCTGAGATTTCAGTAGAAAGTCAGAGATTTTAGTGACAGTGACTGGTCGAGTCATGACTGTGCTGGGGGGAATAGGGCCAAGGTTACAGCCTGCCCATTCTGTGACTGCGGCACGTGTTCCATCCAGACACAAGAGCTCAAAATCAAGGGGGGTATAACCTTTTGCCCAACCAGAGCTGCCCAAATCTGAAAATGAAGTGAAAAGTAATCCTTTTTAAAAATTAAAGCAGAAGAGGTGAATGTCAAATAAAATGTTAAAACTTGAGAGGGAGAAGTCTAGTCCATGTGTTCAAAACAAACACAGCGTGCTATGTGGTCATTTCTTAGGAATGCATAAGGACCAGGGCAGTGTTTTCACTGAGGCCAGTGAACTTAAGCTGCACCTATCAACTAAACTGGAATAATATTAAGGCATATGAACAGCATATCATGTCTCCTCTGCATCTGTAATCAGATCCCTTTCTGGAACAAAGCAATTCAGCCTGCTTTCCCTTTGCTTCCCCAAACAAACTGCTAATTGCTGCAGGAATTCCTGTGGGTTTCCAGTCCCTTATACCTCCGTTTGATTTTAGAGAGATTTCTCTCTTAGAAAAGTCTCTTCTCTTACTGAAATTGCCTAAAATAGAATTTTATTTTCCTTTTCTCCTTGATTCTAAGCAAAACACATTTTTGTTTGCCTTTTAAAGCTTTGAGCTTTCCAGAAATTTAGTGCAGTCTCCAAGGATGATTATCCCAACACACATCTTTGCACTGGGTGATTCTTCTTCTTTCCTCTCTTACAGTATCTGAATGTTGAGCTTTACTGCAGAATGCTCCTAGCAATCTTCCATTTACAAACACAACCTTATGGACCTAGATTAAACCTGGAAAGGCTGATCCCCACGAGTGATGGTTGCTTTGTGGGAAGTAACTGACATTAATGAACATTCTCAAAGAAAAAGAGAATTATCTGCATCTCACCCTCTATGTTCTGGAGCAGGTTTGAGTGTTCCAGGAAAGCTACATCTCCAAAGCTTCTTCCACTGGGATTGCCAACTAGGCACCTAGTGAAAGAAAAAAAACAAGTGATCAAAGACAGCACTGCATGGTAACTGACATTTGGACAGTAATGTGAAGCTAAAACAGGAGTAGCTGGAAGTGTCCCTCCCATCTCTAATCCCTTGGAATATGTTGGTGATATCAGCATAGAGATTTGCTAAAATAATCCCTTACAGCAGCTCCCAAATCAAAGCTACTGCACAATGGGCACCTTCACCCATGCCTAGGCAGGAAAGAGAACAGAATTCAATTAAATGTATCCTGTACATTTTATAAGAGTGCTTTCACCTCTAATAGTCTTCTCTGCCTCTGTCTTCGACTATTTATTGTTTTTATATCTCCATTCATCTCATCATCATCTCCTGTATGCTACACTGCTTCTTACCACAGCACCTCTGCTCTCCAATCTTCATTCATCCCTTCCCTTTACTGAATCAGTACCAATGCTCTAAGCCTTACATGTTTGGAAGCATTGCCTTGCTCTGGAAATGGTTTTATAGCCATTTTAAATCATTAGTCAGCTGAACATCCCATAGCAACTGCAACCAAAACAAAATACACACTAGCAAAAGTTTATACAGCCAAATGCTTAACAAATAGGGAAAAAAACCCTTTTAAAAAAATCAGCAAAATAATAAGGCAGTTCTGGCTGTTGATCTGCATTTCTGACTCTCCAAAAAAGCTCACCTCAGTGCTCCCATATTGCCATAGTAACGTTCATTGTGACTTGCAGCACATCTGCTGGACACTCGAGCTCCTTCCACCTCACCATCTCCAATGCACACCTTGCACAGGTTTCCATCTGCTCCTGGCATGCAGCCCTTCCAAAAGTAATTCTGATAAGCTGAGTAAAGAAAACTGAGATGAGATTAGATTAAGGCAAGATGTTCCCAAGCCTCTTCACATACGGGAAAAGACAGGAAAGGAATTTCATCCTAACAACTAGCAAGAAGGGGGCTAAATAGTGTGACACATAGTCAAATATGAGGAAAAGCTGCTTCAAGACCCTCTGAAACTGTAGTCATCAGTTGCTGGTCAGATCCTCATGGCTCCATCTCTATTTTGCTCCCAAATTTAGAGCTTCAGATTTTCCAGGTCTAATTAAGAAAGAACCCAGAGCAGCCCTTACCAGAGGCAATATCACAGCTGTCAGTATCATTCTGCTGAGCTCCCACTGTGTGTCTGGACAGAAGTAACCATCCTCCAGGACTGTACAAGTGACTGTGGCACGATCGCCTTCCCCTAAGGTTATGGATGTGAATCTGTTTGGCACTTTTCTTAGCAAGGGCAACAGCATAAACTGGTGGCAGCGCTGTGAAACAATGACAACAATCAATTATACCAAGGCAATTAAGTATTCCAGAAGGGTACAGCCTCCCTTCCCTCCCTCATCTTGTCACAGTATCTTCAGTTACAGTACAGGACCTATACTCTTCACTTAGCTGCAAAGCTCTTGTGCTTGCACAGAAAATTCTATTCTAAACCAACACACAAATACATTCCTACATAAACCCTAGAGCAGTCTCAGGAAAATCTAGACCTTATGCCCACTCAAAGTTTCTTTTACCTTTGTGCTTAAGATTAATTAGTTTTCCTGTTTTCTCCATGGTCTCAGCTGCTGGGGCACAATCTCCCCCTGGAAGGAGAGATAAACATTAAGGATTTTGCAACTGTTGTCATTACTTTTACATGGCAGTATTCCTTCAAAACCCTTGTGATCCTATTCAGCCATGTCAGTACCTTTGTCTCTTTAACAGAAGGGGTAAAATAAACAGACCAAATACTAGGGCCAGAAGAGCTGGGAAAAAAATTTGGACATTTATACTCACTCCTGCTTCCATCACAAAACTTCACAAACTGTGGAAACGTAACTATATTCTTAATGGTACTTTTTTGATTCCCTCTCTTCTTGATAAGGTCACATGAGAACTCACCATAGCATTCTGTAGCTACAGGCACCAGTCCACACCTCCCTGCAATGTACACATGTGTTGCATCCAGGGTGACTGCATCAGCCTCACTACTCTGCCAGCAGCATTAGAGAAAATAACAAAACCAGGATCAATTGTGTATCCAAGCAGCAGGACTTCTCCATTGGCTGGAAATTCCCCTGCATAAATTCCCTCTCATTCCCACTTATTCCTCAAGCTAGTTTTTCTCTCTTTAGTTCAGACAAGACATGCATACCCTGTGCAGTCCTATATCCTGAGCAGGAGTGTCCTACCTTGATCATTTCAATGCACTTGGTCATGGAAGTTGCTTGGACACAGACCAATGGGTCGGATTTGATGTTCAGCGCCCACTCCTCGCACTTGCGAAGCTCAGCATCACTGATGCAGCACCAGCGCACAACGCTGTTGTCCAGAGAGCTCCCTGAAATGGAAGCAGAGCATGTCACCAGTGCACCAAGCTGTTACATGTTAAGGAGAAGTTCAGATAAATGCATCTGAGTCTGGAGGGAGGAATAATGTGGCAGGAGAACTTTCCCTTTCCTTAGCTACAGTCCTCTGGAATGGTTCTCACCTTCATGGCCAAGTCCCTTAAGGAGAGCTACATAATCCAGACCAAGGACATAGGCAATCTCCAGCTGCTCCTCTAGAAGCTGCAGGTGCTGAGTGGCATCTCGGAACAGCAGGTTCTTTCCCCCAAAGGGTGCTGAACTGAAGAGTTCAAATCTGGCTCTTTCCTTTCCTTTACGCCCAAAGAGGCGCTAGGACAAGAACAACAGTTTTAAGTTGCAACAAATCTGCTCATTTTTCCATCAGCAGGCAGACTCAGCCTTCCCCACCTTTGTCTCAGTGGTCAAGATATCAAATACTATTTATAAGTTAAGAAAAAGAGATGAAGAAAAGTGAGCCCTCCCTGAACCTATGAGTCACCCTCAGCTACATAAAAACTGATTCAAGTTCTACAGCAGGATGAACATCATTTTCCAGTTTGTGTGTTATGGCATGTTCCCCATTACTGATTTATTCGCAACCCCCCACAGAATAACACTTCAGAAAAAATCAAAACCTTACACAAGCCAATGCAAGATCCTACCCCAGAACAAACAATTTTCAGCACTTTCTTCACACTAACTATAAGTTTCTCAAGAAAAAAGGCAACCTCAGTCATAATTGCCATACAAAGACAGAATTAAAAACTGTCTCTGGACATAGACAGTTTATAATATTCACTCACTTGGACCATGCTAAGAAATTTGTTGGTGATCTTCTGGAAGTTGTTGCGGGTGATGATGCCTCGGCCAGGCCCCTTGCCCAGGTTACAGGTGCTGTATTCTGTCAGCTCAGCTGTGGACCCATCAGGACACAGGAGCTCATATTCCTGTAGCTCTGACTCTGAAACAAGGAGACATTCATGAATCTGTGATGGGAGCCATGACTTGGCAGCAGGCCCAGAGATGGAATATAAAATGTTTTTCAGTGGATGTTGCTGAAGGTTATGCAGGCAGCATGGTGTACCCAGCACACTTGAGAAAGTTTCTTTGGTAAGTGTTTCTCTTAACAAAGAGAGGGACCTCAGCCAGAGCTGCTCCAAAAAACTCTTTAAGCTGTGCCCCTGTAAAGACCTTTATTTAAGAATATTTACCTGCAACTTACTGCTAACTACCTGTGGTACAGAGCTCAACTGAGTTTAAAAGCACAATGCCAGCGTGCAGGAACTTCACAGTCAGGAATCTTGTAACTCAAGCAATGCAAATACTGACAGCTATGTCAGAGACACATCTAATGAAATCACTGTCTGCTCCCATTCTAAGAATCTCCTGTGAGCAAACATTGCTCACTCACACTTTCCTGCTCTGTTTCTTTCTGAGTTTTGTGGAGAGTCAAGAAATACCCCTGAACTGCTTGCAGGGATTGAATTTTCCCTGGAAACAACAAAAATACAGGCATATGCCTTAAACACCTGTCCAGGAAAGAGCACAGCCAGAGATTAAAAGAAAACCACATTTTTAAGATTACCTGTGGCACTCATAATTCTTAGATGATCTAAAAAGGCAACATCTGCCACTCCATCCTTCAAGCACCTGCAGGAAGACAAATGCCATGCCATTAAAATTTCACCTGGCTTTCCTACCTTATAGGTTCTTTTTCCCCCAAAAGTGAATTCAGCCCCAGCGTCCCAGAACTCACCTGAAGGCTCCCTCTGAGTCGTAGAAGGGTTCATTACTGCTTGTCTCACAGAAGTGGTTCCTGTCTCTGACATAGGATTTTTGTCCTTGGCAGAGAGCACACAATCGGGGAGCAGCAACACCAACCCCAGGAATGCAGCTTGCATTGAAATACTCACTGATTGCTGCAGGTGTAGGGGGAAAAAAAAAACAAAATAAAACAAAAAGAAAGTAAAAAGTCAAATGGGGGAAAAAATCAGAAGAGGAACAGCAGCCAAACATATCATGGCCATAACTAGTTCATCCTACATCTGCTGGTGTTTCAGTTACTTTTGCTGTGGCCCTATGGCTCCTATCACCTACCTTGGCTCAGAGGTTGTGCCTCATCCCAGGAAAGAAAATTTCTTGCAAGGAGAAAGCCAAGTGGAATATTCCAGCCTGACGTCCACCTGGCTCCATTGTGACAGCTGCGCACACCTCGTAGCCTCTGGATATCCAGAGTTCCTCGTTTGGCAATGGCTACAGCAAACACACAATTTCCTGCAATAGCACAAAATGTGCAACAGAAAAAAAAGATAAATATCTCAATTCTGCAGCTTCCATCTCTGAAGAGGAGTTGAACTACTTCAGTGAACACTGCCAAAGAAGAAATTATCTTAGGCCTATTCAATGTAGGTACTCGTGCCAGGAACTTCACCATACACTGGCCACATGGCACCTTGTCAACCAAACAGTGCAGGTTTGTCACTGCCACAGGCAGAAAGGCTACTGGGTACAAACCATTACTGGTGTTTTATTTGTCATTAAGTATTTTAGAAACAATGGCTAGCCACCTCCATATTCCTACAAAGTTAATAAAAAGGTATTGGCTTTTTTTTTCAAGAAATGTAGAGCCATTCCTTAGCCAAATCAGAAGTACAGTTTATTCTTCAGCTTTACCAGCCTACCTTGGTCATAGATCTCCTTTGCCACCACTGCCAAACCGTACAGCTTTACAGCAGAGTAAACATCTCCAGCATCCAAGGAGGCACCATCTGCTTTATTTGCCTTTAAGACAACAGCAAAACCCTCAAAACAAGTGTGTTTGCAAGGAAACAAACAGAAGATTCAAGAGCACAGTTTCTGCCTGAACAAATTTTGATTTAGTAGTTTGCTTTTGTCCATTTATAAGAAGCTTTCTCTATTTATTGGAGATTGCAAAGATTTTACCTGGGGTAAAACAGTACATCCTAGAATGCTCACAGGATTTAATTCTTGCCTCTCAAGTGACTGCCTACTTTGTCATATAAGCAGTTCAGTATCATTATTTCAGTATAATTTTATTTTCCCATAGTTTCTGTTTACCACTTACTTTTCCAAGAGGACTTGAACACAAAATCAATTTTCAAAGTCTCTGTGAACTCACCCTGATTTTATCAATGCAGTCATATGTATTGTGGGCTCTGATGCAAGAAATCCTAGTAAAGGAACTGGCAGTAGTGAGAGGCAGCACAGCCGTAAGCGCTTTGGAGAGCTCAGCACACTTTCTTTGTTCCAGGTCAGAAAGGGTGCACCATCGGAATTTCTTCCCTGTAGGGTCAAAACAGTAGTCAGGATTTGTAGGATTTCATGAAACAACCCTCAGTTTAACACTTTATGGAAGAGAGAGGTTATTCTATTTAACTTCCCAATAGCTTGATTGTGCTCACTCACACCCACATACCCACACACTTAGAGGCACCCACGAGATGCACCCACATGTGGCCAAGGTCACTTTTACCCAACATGAGGACAACATTTGATGCTGGATCTTTAATATGTCTCTTTGTTTCCTTTTGACTGAAAGCAACCAAATAGTTTTTAGCAGATTTTTCAAGAATCAGCAATTACTATGGCAAGATCTTCTGCCACAGAATCTTCCTTGCTTCAGCCTTAGTCAATTTTAGGTAAGGCTGCCACCCAAAATTAGGAGGAACCAAAGGTAAGGACATGTTTAGGCTATGGCCTGTTCCTGTTGGGATAGCAAGGGAAGGAATGGCACTTACAATGCAGTAACCATCTTCCTGTTACTGGAGTGCAGTTTTTCTCCCAACAAGTCAACTGGGATAAGATTCCATCAGAGCACAGACCTTCTAATCTTGATGTAAACCTGCATTCCCTGGGGTTTATCAGTTTTACTCCTGTCCTTGGTTATCAATACATGCCATTCTTTTAACCTTTGCTCTGCTGTTTCCTCTGGTGCTTTCATACACCAAAAAGATGCAATTAAGGGTGGAGGTGAAGGTGAAACTTCCTTTTTCAGAAGCACTTGCAGGTTCGGTGGGTTTAAATCAACCAGAAAGTTACATCTTAAAGGAATCCAGACATGCCAACAAAATTTCCTCTTTTGCTTTAGGCTGCAACTATTCTAATGTTATTCCTGTGAAATGCATTCTACTCTGAAATACATCATCATTTGCATCTCCAAGAAGATGCTAGACATTTAATGAGGAAAAAAAGTGATTGTTATACACAAAAATAGCATGCAGTTATGTAACTCAAGAGAATCTTAAGCCATGTAATGAAAACCAGGACTGAACGCACAGAAAATGCCAGAATATCTCTAACATTGTCATTTCCAGATCTTTAAGCATTTGACACTCTGAAGAACTATTAATACTAGCAATGTATACAATTGAAGTTTTTATTTCTCTGAGCATAGCAGCAGACATTAGTCCTCCCCTTGTTTTGACATTAATTCAGCACAATTCCAAGAACCCACAGCAGTTTTAGAGGGGAGTGTCTTGAGGTCCCCTGCTTATTCTGACACCTCTAATGAGCATGCAGATCTCAACTATTCAAAGGAAACAAACCCTCTCTCAAATACTAAGGACGTTGTGTATCTAGCTGCTTCTAAACTAACAGGGTCCCCATCTGCCAATGATCAAACAGAAAAAATACAGCACAGCTCTAACTGCAACTTCTTTCTTCGCACAGAGGAAAACAAAACCGAAGCACGTTATTAGTTTGAATGCCACCCACTCAGAGGCAACCTTTCCCTCTCCGCATCAGCCTTACCGGAAACCAGCAACGAGAAGATCAGGACAATTGAAATCACTGCCTTCATCGTTACAGCGGTTCAGCAAGGATCTTCTCTCCACCCTGACGCTCTGCCTTCTCATTCCAGGAATTCCACAGTGATGACCAAAGCTTCTGGAAGATAACAAGGGGGGTTTAGACATCAAGGCAACAAGGATAATCAAGATTTAAGAAAACAGTCAGCGTGTTAAAAATAAGTTAGAAACTGTTGTAAAATAATTGTTAAGCATGTACTGTTGGTTTGGTTATTATATTGTAAAAGGGGTAAAAAAGGTAGTTATAAGAAATACGATACTACACGTAAAAAAACCAAATCACCAACCCCAGTGAAACAAGCCAGCCTGAACAAAAACTATAATGGGCCAATCGAGCGCCTTAAACCTTCATGCAAATGAAAGGATCCAAACAGAAACCAATCCAGAAGGACAAAAAACAGGATAAAAAGGGGGCATCTGACCTGAGGAAGCAGCTCCACCTGGAACAGCGGGGCCAGGACATCGCTGCTGAGAGGAGCCGAGCGCCGCTGCTGCAGCATCCTCGGGAACGGCCCTGCCTGGCCCCGGGCCCCGTGCTTTAGGCCCTTTTCTTTTTACAATAAATGCTGAAATCACTCTCAGTGCCGCGAGTCTGGTCCTGTTTTAAACAAGAGTATGGTATATCCTTGTATGCAAAGGATTTTGGGACAGGGTCCCTTTCCTACCCACAGATGGAAAATATCCATGCGTTTTCTGCTCTGTTTTATCAGACATAGAAAGAAATGTAAGGCTCTGCTTTAAAAATTAATAGTACTTCTGTTGTTTCAAAAGGCACCCAGATGTCTTTGGGAGACGGGCAAGACTTAACTTACAAAGAAATACCTAAAGCTAAGTGAATTATCCAAATTACTGACCATATCTCTTTACAGAATACTGAGGGATACTTCTTTCTCACCTGATAAGGGCTTGTCTACTGAGTAATTTTAAACAAAAAGTATTCCTATGCCTCCCTAAGAATTCAGAACAGAGCTGGGACACATTTGACTGTCTTGATTTTCTTCATTCCATTCCAGCCCAGCAATCTCATCCAAACTACCTTATTCCTCTATTTTCTAACACTTAACCTTGAAGCACTATTACCTCTTAATTACTCTACAGCAGCTATTAACACCATTAATTCTATGGCAGGGAAAAAATAACTTTATTTATAAATTATATATAAGCAGAAGTGTCTGATGATGTATAAAATATTGTAAATATGGTTTCATCATCTTTCCTGTTCAGAAAAGAATTAACTGTTCCAAGAGTTCTGCAGGAATAAAGTCTTTATCCTACTTTTGTTTTCCTTCTTCATCTTTCAGATTTCTCTGGTGGTTTGACTACTTCATGTATTTTTGCAGATACTCTTCCTAGGTTTCTTTTATTGCCTTATATACCCTTCCCTAGTGACTCAGTCACCAGGTACTGCTTATCCCTTGAGTTTCACAAGTTCCTTCTCTAGATTTGCAACATTTGTTGAGGTGTTGTTTCCCACTGGTCTGATCACAGGAGTTACACTGAATCACAGGATGGTTTGGGTTGGAAGGGACCTTAAAGCTCATCCTGTTCCACCTCCCTGCCAAGGGTAGCAACACCTTCCACCAAATCAGGTTACTTCAAGCCCCATCCAGCCTGAGGCATTTCTCATTTCTTCCTGCACTCCCTGAACAAATTTTCCCAAGCCCCAAGACCTCTGTTCTCTCATTTGTTGCAGGAGCTGAGGCATTAATTCCCTTTTTGACTTGGTTCAGCTGCACAGGCCTAGCACAGCTCAGTACCCTTAGGTAAGTACATTTTATCTCTCAGTGAGTGCAGTCTATATCATCTTACCAGGTGTTAAAAAACCCCATAAATGTAAGAACAAGACACATGATAAAAGTAATTTTAAAATAGTTACATGTCCACATATTTACTTTTAATTCCACAGAGAAATATTGGATCAGAACAGGTTATTAATCAGTTGAGCCTTGTGAGAATAATTTTACACTATAAACAAGTGTTTACATCTAACTACACCTTAACCTCTGAATCACTTCTCAGTCAGTTCTGGTGAAACTTGTCTGTCAGGCCCACCAGTGGGGTGCACTTACACATCAAAGCTAATGGCTCCTGCAAGGCTTGCACCAAAGCACCTAACAGCATCAAATCCCACCTTCTTTGAGGTTTTACTTCCTGCCAATCCTGCCATTAGGCACAGGATATGTAAATCCCAACAATTCAGTCAGCTAATAATATTACTGTTTCATGAGGGTTGTGTCTGGATTTCCCCTCAAATTTTACATATTTATCAATGAAAGGCTTTCTTGTACATGTCTAAGATACTTATACAGATATTACTGCCTATGGTGATGTGAAGAAAAGGCAGAATGACATGAAGATGTTGTTTACTTCATTTAGGCCTGGTCAGGAAAATAAACAAATATAAATCAGGAATTTAAATTAATCAGCTTGCCTGAGGACCATGTCCTAAGGCACTGAGGGTTTGGAACCACAGTGGCAGGATTCTTGAGTTCTTTTCCTACTGATTCACTGTTTGAAACTACCCCTCTGTCAACGTGAGAGAAATTAGCTACTCTCCAGTAGTGTAGCATCTATTCATCTCAGGATGCATCTAAGAGAGTGGAAAACCAAATAACCTCCGTAAAATTCACTCTGGGCAGCAGGTAGCCAGGCAACATCCAGGCAAGGGACACCAGAGGAGGAACAGACATTACTACACCACCCTGCCAGACACCTCACTTGCAGGAACAGCATTGTGTCTGTCCCATATCGTATGTCCTCTCCCTAAAACCCCTGCCCTGATATTCCTGGTGCTCCCATTCCCGGGGCAAACACCTTACCTGTCTGTCAAGAGCAGCGCTGAAAAGCAGCTGAACCCCGCCTGCCTCACCCTGAGCTCCGCTGCAGCAGCCCCCTCCTCCCGCTCGGCACAGCCCACAGCCCCTTCGTGCAGCAGCTTCATCCTCATAGCACAAACCCTTAGGAACCACCACCCTGTCCCCACTCTACATTCCCCGGGAAATCTCCCCACATCCCATCCCTTCAGGGCCGGCCCTATCCCCATTCCACATCGCCTCAGCGACGGCCCCTTTCCCCCCCGCGCTAAGAGAACAGCCCTCTCCACAGATCAAACCCCTCTTTGAACAGCCTCACACCCGAATCCCCTTTCCGGATCTCCCCTCAGGAATGAACATCTCCCTACGCGCCGTATTTCCCGAGGCAATTCCCNCATTGTCACTGTTACTGTCCGGCCCCGGCAGCCCTGTCTGACAGCCGGCAGCCCGCGGGGGAGGAGCAGCCGGGCCGGGGGCCGCAGCCACCTCCTTCTCTCCCCCCTCGTTCGCTGACGTTTCCCTACCGGGGTGAGTGCAGTGTACTCTGCAGCCTTGGCCCTGCCCTTGGCATGTGTGAGGAGCCTTGCCCTCCTTCTCCAAGCTGGAAAGGAAGATAAGGGGTTTACTTATTTTGAGAGCGAGAAGCGTGTGGCCTGGTATGGTTTTGACTCGGTTTTGCAGTCTGTAGCTGTCGGCGTGTAAGTGCTGAGTATAAATCGGTAGATGAGGGGCAGCTACAGCCCCTCGGGCTGGGCAGTCCCGGGGTTGTGAGGAGAAGCGGCTGGTCGGGCACTGATACTCCTCTGCAGCAGATATCCTCTTACGAGTTGTGCTTTTCATAGCAACCCAGCAGCTTAAGGAATGCTGTTTCTCGGCCACAGTTCTCTGTTCTTGGATAGAACATACAGTCCCCTTATTCCCCCTTCTCTCAAAACGTGGAGAAAACACCTTGTGCACAGAGCGTTCTGTTATCTCCGGCCTCAGTGCTGGCAGCAGAGCGTTGTCCCTCGTCCAGAGATGGCTGATGACACAGAGGGGCTGAAGTTAACGTGGAATTCCTTGGCAGTTCCTTCTCCGCCAGCCTCCAGTCGGGTGGGAGAGGCAGGAGGTCAATACTCCCAGAAGCATTTGTACCCATCGAGGTCAGGCTGTCAGGAGCAGGAAAGATGAGACTGTTTTGTTGTCTTTGCCTGTTTCTAGGCAGATTTTAGAGTAAGGTGGAGATTGATTTTCCAGTGTTGGACACCAAAAACAATTTTGGTAAGAGCTTAGGGTTAGGTGTTGTGTCCTTCCACTGTCTGAGGAAGTACCAAGCCCCGGGTGCCCTGCCCTGCCTCAGCAGCGTGAACAGCTCCCAGGTGCTCTTGTGAAACCAGCACAACTCATTGAGCTCTGATTGTGCATTTTTGTATAGACTATTATGTAGGAAGGCTAACAAATGTCTCAAACACTAATGCTTTAGGCTGCAGTTAAGTTTTAATATTTTTTTCCATTGCTTTTTAGGATTTGAAAACTCTTCTGGTAAATTTAAGGCTAATGCTAATTCGATTAGTTCTTTATTTTTATTGAATCCCTTAGAACTAGTCCACAGGTTCCTCAAGTGTACTCAAGCAAGTGCTCCTTTTATCCCAAGTGTTTTAATATGTTGTAAAACAGGCCTCGTAAGTCCAAAAATTAGTGTAGGTCTGGCATATGACCCAAGAGCATCAGGTGACCTCGTTGTTCATGACAAATTACATGTTCATGACAAATTGCAACATTGCTCTGTAGACCATTCAGGTTCTGCAGCGGTGGGAATTTTTTTTCTGTCTTGCCAAGGAAATGACATCCTGGGAGGTGATGCAGCAGTGGGGTTTAGCATGTGGTTACAGGAATCTGGGGCTCGGGGAGGGTGTGTCACATTTGGGTTAATACAGGGATTTTAATAGAGACCATGAAGCTGAAGGGCAGAGTGAGATATTCTGACACTGTTGCTGTGGGTATAAGAGAAAACTTCAGCTGTTGGTCCTTGGCTAATGTTAAAGCATGGCTACCAAGTGTGTGCTGGCATTATGATGTGACTTCTAGACAAGAAATCTGCTACTTGTAGATTCTCTGTTGAAAAAAATGAATCATGTCTGTATGTAACTCTTTAGACGCCTGAAATTAAGTCTTTAAATTCTTAATAATCACTTCCTGAGGTTGAATAGGCCCCAGATGATGCAATAGCTTGTAAGCTACTGAAGTGGTTGTGTCCTCCATATCTGATCAAGAGCAGATGAAAGGCCAGAGGGCAGATGGAGACATCCCAGCTGTGGAATTGCCTCCTGGGAATGGGCAGGTTGCACGAAGATCTGGCTCTTCCTAAGGGCTTGAGCCTGTTGGGGTGAGAACTCTGTCCCTCTCCTCCCTGGGATCCTGTCTGACAGCAGGATGTTGCCAGGCCACAGTCAAATACTTGTTTAAACATGCTTACTTACAGACTTTGAACAGTTCTTGCACAACTGGATGTCTTCTTGTCAGATTTATTACGAACATGAAATTAAATATTGTGTATTAAACAGATGAAAAGTGCTGGTTGAACCTTTTCTCTATATTGGCCAGTTCCAAGTCTCTTTTATGTATTTTCAGAGGGGCAGAACCACTCTCACTGCAGTTCACCAGTGAACAGAGTGGTTAGGTAAATTCTACAGAAGAGTTGCTGTGCCTGGCAGCCTTTTTACTTTTTCAGCTGCACCACTTGGTGCCATTACTTCTTCATAGAACCCAAAACTTCTCTATGTACTCCTCCTCCTTCCCACCTGGATGGTAAGGTAAAAGCTACATGAACCAAATCCTAGGTGTCTCTGGACAGTTGCTGTGGTAGGAGCTTCTTAAATGACAGAGTTGTAGAGTGGGAGTGGCATAATCCCAAGTACTAAACAATAATTATAACATTTACCACTCCATTTGCATTTTAGACAGGCCAAGATGCAGTACATTCTGACAGCATAAATAGCTGTCTGTAAAGGGCTATTGGCAAGATCAGCATCTACAATACTCAGAAAAGTATCACTGTTACAACAGCCCAAGAGAAGCTTGTCAATATTTGTTAAGAAAAAGAAAAGATAAATATGCATCATTAAATAAATACCTTCAGGAGCAGTTGGATTGTCAGGTTTTTCAATATTTTTTTTTAGGAAAGGAGTAGACCACAAGGGACTGGGCTCAGTGGAAATTTTATGATAATTTGAGTAGACTTTTCCCTCTCTTACCCAGCTGCTAAATTTTAGATTGTCACTACACTGAACTGACATTTGCATTATTGAACATTTGTACTTAAGCAGCCACTCCTTGTTTGTTGTATTTGCAGTTTGCTGTGCAGCTGTAACTTGCTGGTGCATAAGAACCTGTGTGTTAGAGCTGGAGTCCTGTGGAAGCAGCCTCCCTCAAGGACATTTTTCAGTGGTAAGTAATGGGTTGTAGCTACAAGTGGTTTGAAATTCAGGGTCACTCAAAGTTAGGCAAATTGTGGTCTCATATTGGGGAAGAAGAATTTATTGAAATGAAAGGAGTGGGAGTCCAGCATCAAAGACTAATTCATGGCATTTCCTTAGACACAAGCTTGCAAATTATGTTTTCCACATAGTAAAAGAAATATATTTACCTTTTTCATAAGATTCATTGTGACCTGTTGTTGTTTGTTCCTTTCAAACATTACAAAGCATCTGAAACTTTTTCTAGTGGAGGTGATTCCTGTATAGCAAATTAAAACCCGCTAGCCATAGGTTAATTAATTTCTGCACATTAGTTAGTTTTCTCAGGAGTCTAGAGTCCAAAAATTGTTTTCTTAAAAACACAGTATAATTTACCAGAAAGATTCATGATAGGACAGTGTTTTTATGTTTTAAAAAACCCATTTAAATGATCTTGATGAGCAATAATTTGTGTACATTCCACACTCACTGAAATGACTGACTGGGAAGGGCAACATCAAACATGCATTTTTAGAATATTCAACTGCATTACCTGCTTTGTAGTGCTGCTCTTATCAGGTGTTCACCTTGAAAAGTCTGAGAGATCCAGATTTCAGCAGTTTAACAGCCTTATAAGAAAGAGAAGGTATAAATACCCTTTTTCATTTTAATCTGTACTTAACATTTTAATAGATCAGGAAATCAGAGTAGGTTTGCATGAAATATTTAGGACTTGGTTAAAATGGTTCTTGCACTTGACATTTCTGTAGCTGGGTAATGCTGTGAAGATCAAATATTATTGTTTGTTTTTCAGGAGTATTTGTAAACTTGCAGCATGTGCAATGCCATATATTAGTATCACAAATAACAGTCTTCAATTTTTGTTTCCTTGCCAGCTGGGCAATTGGTCCCGTTTTCTAAAACCATTTCTTTGTGTTAACTTGCCTCCCCAAATGTTTTGTTTAGCATATCATATAGGGATATTTCATTACTGAAAAAGAAGCTTACACAGATGAATGGAAACAGAAGCTAGTTGTTGCCTATAAATCAAAGTCATTACAGAAAAAAATGATGGAAGCAGAGACATAATGCAAAGTTGTTAATCACAAGGAAGAAAAGGTCATTTTAGTCAAAATTAGCTTTGACTTTAGAACAAGTCAACTTTTTAGCCTGACATTTTCTAATTCATTGCTATTTCAGATTTGGATTTGGATTTAAACTAGATGATTTCATATGATGTCATTAGGAAGGAAAGATAATTCTTCTCTAATTTTATCTCTACCCCTTATAATGGCCTCCTCAAAGTATTTGTGTCATGCCCTAGAAGAACTTCTGAATTTGGTCAGAGAAATGAAGCAACATTTGTATTACTTCTGCTTAAACTAGAGCACTCCCACCATTATTCAGTTTCCTTTCTCATCCTGGATTTTCCAGCATTTCTGAGGGAATGTGTCATTTTCACCTGTTCCAGAGAAGGAAAATGTTACTAATGTTTTATTCTCATTTGCTGAATATACTCAGTGTCTAAGAGAATTCTGGAAGAGGTTGGCTTCATCTGTGAGGGCTTCAGATTTAGGGTAGCATCTAAAAATGTTATTAGTACACTGACAGTCCTGCATCTTTTTCCTCTTGCCCTGGACTTGTTTCTAGTGGCTCCTGTGCCAAGGTATGAACTCTCCACACATTCTCATGCTGCCTTCCAGGGAGCAGCAGTAGCATTATTAGAGAACACGATGTTCAGCTGAAATGTAAGCAGTGCCAGCTGCTTAAACCTGGATCTGTTGCCAGAATCAGTAATTAGTGTTCTTGTCTTAGAGTTTGTAAACTTGTGTGAATTCCACTCGTGTCTGAAAGGTGTGGAATTGTTTATTGTCAGGGCAGAAATGTTTAACTGTGGCATGTTGGATGCCTTTGCAATGATATTTTGGGGACCAGTTACAGAAGTGCTGTTTCGTTAATGCTGGAGATGGGGAAAAGTCAACTCTTCATTTATCAACAACTTAAGTTGTGTTTGCTGTGGCTTGTGGAACACCACATGGTTTGGTCACTGTTACAGGAAGAGAAATGTTCACATGGGTGTAATCAATGCTTTTGAAGCAGAAACTGCCTTTCTCTGGACCCAAACCAGAAAGAGCCGTGCCCCTTGAGTGGTTTTGGTTTGGGAATTTGTGAAACTCTGCAGAAATAGCTGAACAGCTTTGCTAACTTAGAGCCAAAGATATGGTGGAAGGGAGTTAAAGGCTTTAGGGACAAAGAGAATCATTGGTCTGTGTACAGACATTTCTGTTGAAATAGTGATGCAAAGTTGAAAGGTTGTAGACTCTTTGTAAATTTAAATCAGTCTGTCTTTTTAAACATTCAGCTGTTTTAAATGATCCCTCTCTTTCACTGAGCATTGTTCTTCAGGAAAGAATAATTTTTAGAATCTTAACTGTAGGTGATGCCTTGTTTGTTTATTGAGTTTGATTTATTTCCCCAGAAAAGGAAATACTTTTTTTTAAGGAGGAACAAAGCTGGTTTTGTTTTATGATGCATTTAGGAGATATAGTTTAAGCAATGTTTTAAATCACAAATGTAGGAAAGAAATGATAAAGAAATATTATTTTGATAAAACAAAATGTGGACAAGAATGACTTTTATTTGGCATATTTTTGCAGTATCATGGCTGAATGCTTCTAATCAACTCAATTCCTTAGAACTAAAGCCCTCCAGATTTCAAAACAATTGTGCTTTGTCTCTGTGTGTGCCTAGAAGTAGAGCTGGTTTTGACTGAATTCTTTTGGTTGCTAATGCATCCTTTTATAGTCAAACCCTAAGAAGCCTGACTTTGATGGAACAAGATAAAATTCATTGGGTTTGATTCTGGCCTGTCCAGGTTGATGATAGCTGTGGAAACAACAGCAATCAGTATCAGGAATTGGTTCTGGGCATTTTCTGCCAGGTAGTGACTCTGCTTATAGCTGAGAACTTCAGAATGACTGGCAGACAGACAGGAGCAGCAGCCCAGCACTGACTTAGCCCTGGAGAGATTTGTTTTTTCTGAAGATTTTGGAAGGGAAATACTCGCAGGGCTGTGCCTGCCTCATGCTTGGTCTGTTGCCTGGTTACCCCATGGTGTCCTTGTACCTCACAGAGGCTGCGACGCTGGACTTGGGCAGGAGGAGCTTGGTAGTTACTCAGTAAAACACAGATGTAATACTACACATGTCTTTGTTTCCCGTGGTAGCTTGTGCTACAGCAGAAATGGGCCTGTTTTCCTCTGACCAGGCTGTAATTTCCTTCCCTCTTCCAGTTAGCTGTACAATCTGGGGATTCCCCAACTGTAGTGAAAGCTTTAATGAGTGAGAAGCACAAAGCTTCACAGTAGTACAGATGGTTCCCCAGCAAATGCTTATTCCACATAGAGCCAGTGTTCTCACAGCTGAAAGTATGATAGTGCTGTCAGACACTAATTTAATGTATTTCTCCACAGGGCTTTCAGGGAGCACAGTTCATACACATTTTGGGGAGGAGAATGTTGGAAGCATGTGGGGTGGCTTGGATGGGGATGAGGTTAAAACCACAGGTCACCAATTAGTGTTGGTCACTTGAGTTACAATAACTTGGTAAACTGCAGTAATGGGAGTAACGGGAGCATCTGTACATACCTTCTGTGTCAGATTTATTTTCTAATCACATTCTCATCACCCAGGCTCATATGCACAGAATTGCTTTCTCTTTGCTGTGTAGCTGTTCTCTTTCCTGAAGTCTGGGACTTTTTGTGTTGCAGACAGGAAGAAGCTTCACACTGCTCCGGTGGGGCAAGTCTTCCGCCTGCGACCCTTCCATGTTCTGGTAGCTACAGGTGGAGGATATGCAGGATACAGAAAATATGAGGATTACAAGGTGGAACAGCTGGAGAAGAGGGGCATAGAGGTGCCTGTGAAACTTGCAAGTGAATGGGAGGTAAGAAACTTGGGGCAATTTTACTTCTGCCATGTTTGAGGCAAAGCTCCTTTGATTCCATTTCAACACAGGAATCTTTAATCTGCCTCTACTGACAATATGGTCTTGACAGCTCATGGAACTAAAGTTTGTCACTTCAGTAACTCATTTTGGCTGAAATCATGGTGCATTAGGAACTGCCAGCAACTCCTCCACCTTTTAATGTGACTGACACCATATGTTCTTTGCAAGAAAGCTGAGATGGAATTAATGCCTTGTTAATAAAAATCTGCCTGGTTCTTGTATGAATATACAGCAAGACCTTTAATTCATAGGTAACACTTAGGTCTGTGATTTTGTCTTGATCCTGAGTGATTGTTGCCTTTTCCTTTGGATTCCAAGGAGTTGGGAAATTACTGTGGAATTGCAGAGTGTGTGTATCAGATTCATAGGTCAAATACCCATTTCAGCATTGAAGTAAGAAATGACTTAGACTTCTAGAACTGCTGTATTGCCTTTGTAATATTTAGTATAGTGTACAACTCCACCTTGGATAGTTTAAAATACATGTGGTCTTCTTCCAAACAGCCAGTTGAGTGCCTGCTTCAGTGCCACTTCTGAAAGCAAGGAGTTAAAGATTCTAGGATTGTAAGGTTGTGTAGGAGATGCTTCAGTGTGACCTTTGGCACCCCTGGTGTCTTTGCATTCCTGAACACACTGCCAGTGTGTGAGTGATTTGGCCACATGCCTGTGGGGGACTAGGCTAGAATCCCTAAATTCATTTGCAGTAGTGACCCAAACCAGATATGATCCAGACAGTCCAGATGCTAGCAGCTTAGCCTGTGGGAATCTGTCTGTAAATCTGTCTTCTGTATATTCTTTTCCTGCTGAAGTTTGTTTCAAGTGGGTTCTGGTTAAAAAAGAGCTGGTAAGTGTCTACAGAGTAAATACTTAACAAGGCAATTTCAATTCAATTTTGATACTTGAAAACAAATATTCTTTTGTTATTGTTTGTACTTTTTGGTATGAAATTGGGTAATTCTCTCATTGCATTTGCCTTCTTTCATTATACTGATATGCTGATTTGGTACTATCTGGTGAAGCTAGGAGTATTGCTTTTGATGGAACAGCTCTGAAGGATTTGGTTTTTACAGTGGGGAAACACACAAAGAATTTCAAACTGATAAGCAGGGCTCCAAATGCAGCAGACCCTGGTAGGAAACACTAACAAGACATCCCAGTCCTTCCTGTTTTGTTTAAGTCCTGTTGAATGCTTCTGCAGGAGGGAAAGAAAGCTCAGTACTTATGAGGAAAAAGAGAAACTGTGGTCAGACATTGCAAGAAATATTCTAAATGACGAAGGATTCAAGAAAAATCAGAGCTGCGTTGTTCCTTTCTATAGTAAAGTGAAGTGGGTTTTTTGCTGACCTATCATTTTCCATTGTTCTGGTTTTTTGCATCACTGGACACACACTAAGGAGTGTGGAAGGGGGGTGTTGGCTTGGTTTTAGGGCAGAATAAGCCTTTGTGTAGGCAAGGAGAGATCAAGTGTGATGGAATGGGCTTCGAAAGAGTAATACAGAACTAGAAACTGGTGCACGTGCCCTCACTGCTGAGCCTGCTCTTGAGCTTCATAAAAGAAAGGGGGGAAAATTTATCTGGTGCAAGTCAAGTGTCCCTTAAGTTTCATCACGGGGAAAGACAGAAGTATTGTTTCTTTAGCACAGACCTTTTCTTTGTGTAATTTTCTTAGAGACATTCTGTTGCTAATAGCTTGAGCTGATTAACGCCTTACTGTCTCCTACTGTGAATACCAGTGGGGATCAGCTTTCATTTAATTAGATGAGGTAAAGCAGAAGGCTTGGAGGGAGACAGGTAGATGTTTATCAGATGGATGGAAGCTTATTGTTCCAAATCTTTGCTGTCACAGAACATTTCCTGGCTGGGATCTGCATGCATGGCATGCCATTCATATGCTAACTGTTGCTACAGGATGGAAGAATTACTGTGGGAAACCTTGGCCAAAGCAGATTGGAGGAACAGAGTGACCAGATGAACCAGAGTTTTGAGTGGAACTTGCAGGTGTCCTTTGCTCCCGTAGTTTGTTCTGTTCTGTGTAAGGAAAAAGCAGTCAGTGCATGTTGGGAGTGACATGTGCCAGGAAAGCACAGTAAACGTCTCTGGAAGTGAGCTGCAGTGTTCAAACTGCAGCTGATGGTCACGGGCCAGTTCTTAAAAGCAACTTAATTCACCAGGAAAGTTCTTGAGCATAGGTTTAGTGTCTGGATTCTCAGAAGTAAGAACAACACAGCCTTTCCTGCCGATGTCAGGAAGTGCTTGTATTTATATAACAGAGGATACTGGAGCTCATGTGGCACTACAATACAGGTGCTTTTCTTGGCCCAGAGTAGACATTTAGTATTATGGTAAGAGGTGTGTTTCAAGTTCTGGAAAGAGCTAATAATGGAAGAATATCTGATTTTATTTTTTTTAATCTGACTTCAGAAGAAATATAATCTCCAGTTGGTCTTTCATTCCTCATTCTTTCTCCCAGATTCTGATGCTTAGAGTTTTATTGGAGCATATATGCAATTACTAAAAAAAAATAAATCCTTTAAAAGTGGTCCAAAGTACACAAGAAAGACGCTCAGAAAATGTTAAAACCAGTGACATTTCAACAGCATCAAATTGTGTAAAGGGTGCGATGGTGTAAGTGTTTTTCTCGTTTGTCCTGGAAAATTGAACCAAGTAAAATCAGTTTGGATTTGCGGGGGTTTTTTTTAAATCTAAACAATGGGAAGCGTTTCTGACTAGATGAGTCTGTTCTGTCTCGTTCATCTTCCTGAGCATCTTGCTGGGCTTATGGAGCAGTTTTTATCTGAGCGTTTCAGAAGCAGTTTGTGAGACTGGAGCACACTTTCCCGCTTTGGCTGCCAGTGTCTGTGCGGGCTCGTGTTCCCGCAGCAGGACACGCGGTAGGAAGCAGTCTCAGGGAAGCTGTGCAATGCACACAATCCGCACCGGTGCCCTGCTCCCCGACAAGTCCCTTTCCCCGCTGTCCGGGCCAGCGGCTCTTTGGGAAGCGGAGCGCAGATCCCCAGCATCGCCCGACCCTCCCAGCGCAGCCCCTTATCCCGCGGGCCGCGTTCCGGTGCCCTCCGGTCTCTTTTGTATTTGTGCTGCCCTGGCCCCTCCTCCGAAGGGGCCGGGGCCCTGCGGGAAGGAGCCGCCGAGCAGCGCCAGTGGCCGGAGGCGAGGCGGGGCAGGGCCTGCCCGCGCCGCTTCCTTAAGGCTGGGCCGGGCCGGCGCCGCAGCGAGCGGGAGCGCGGCCCGGGACCCGGTGCCACGGGTGGGAGGTGGGTGCGGAGCGGCCGGGACCCGGTGCCACGGGCGGGAGGTGGGTGCGGAGCTGCCGGGCCGGGGGATGCGGGTGTGGCCGCCATCCGCTCCCCTGCCCCGGGGCCGGGATGGCGGCGGCGCGATGGGGGGGTTCGCAGCCCGCTGAACTTTGTTCACGTGTCTGGAAACTGCTTTGAAAGGAAGGGTCGGTGTCGTATTTCGGCGATTGAAGGCGGAAAGCCGGGACGAAGGAGATTTCCCTGGGCATCAGGTAAGGGCTACTGGACCGCAGGGCAGATGTGCGAGGGCTGGCGACCAAGGGGTGATTCACTCTGCCTTGCTGGAAGTTTCAAGTGATGTTCCAAAGTCGACTCATGAGTAATCCCTGAGTAGATTTAAACAGAGTGAGGCTGCTAGACCAGCCTTATCTTAGTCCAGAGTCCCACGGGGTGGGCAGGGGTCTGAGGATCCGCCGCAGCTTTTGCGCAGCTTCCGCCGAGTGCTGCTCTGTGGGGAGGATGTAACGCGGCTTATGCTTCCTTGAGAGATCCTTTATGGAGCTAAGAGTTTGCTTTACCGATATCTTAAGCAAAAATAGTGGGGCGATAGTAGGGGGTGGTACTGGGGAATGTTGTTTTAAACATTAATTGGAAATGACTACTACAGGTAGTAGTACTACAGAGTATGGTGAGTGTTGTAGTGTATGTATATGTGTAGGAATACTACGGAGTATTAACAGGGTGCCATCAAATCTCATGTCACTTTGTAAAATACATAAAGCTTTCTCTCCTTGCTTCACAGAATATCTTTGAGACTGTATAGCAGGCTTTTTGCACAGAACTCAGAACCCAGTTGTCCAGTTAGGCTATCCTAAAATATTTCTTTTTCTTCTTGCTCAATTATAGAAAGCAACTGAAGCAGCATTGTAAAGTTAGGGGAAAACAATAAAAAGAGGGTTTTTCCTAATACACGAAGAGAAAATGTATAGAAAGGCATTTTCAAGTGGGAAGTGAAGAATTTCAGGCAGCCCGGGTGGATGCAGCTCGGTCCGGTTCATTGGCCCGCGCGGGTGGAGCCCGGGGTGCGCTCCCGCTGGGAAACTCCCGGCAGAGCCGCAGTGCCGGGGCCTCGGCAGCGCTCAGTGTGCGCTCAGGCTTCCCAGCAGCATCGCGGCGCTTCTCTTGTGCTCTCGGAGTTCAGGAGCTCCTGCCTGGGTGTGGAGTGTTTGTGCTGCCCGGCCGCCTGCGGAGAAGGGTGGGTGGGAGCAGGGATGACGTGTCTGGTGCTAAGCAGGTACTGCTGGGAGAGGAACAGGACCCTTAACGAGGGTTGCCGAGCGCCTCGCCCCGAGTGCGGCACCGTAGCTTTTGCTGGCACTTGAGTGCAGCGCTGGGATGCATTCGGTGCATTTTTTTAAACAGTAGTTCTGTGACCAGATGTAGAAAGTTTGACCAGAGGGCTTTGAGCGCTGACCAGCACATTCCAAGCCTAAGGATTCATGCTTAGGGTTTAAAACTGAGGCTGCAGGTTTGAAGTTCAGTTGCACATTAATCTTTTCTTGCAGCTGCCTTTCTGTGTTGTTTTTTAAAACTCGAGGGACTTGAGCAGTTCACTATTTGACAAGTAATTCAAAGAGTTCACTGGACCTGATGCTTATTTGTGCTGACAGAGTAGAAGGGTGTTGCATAGATGGCACATTAGCAGTTCTCTATGAGATAATAATTCTCTGTGGATTGATACTGGCTGGTAACTGCTGATTTATTTGCCTACTGTGGATTCTGGGTAAGTTCAGATAGGTGAGGGAGTTTGGTAATGGTGTGCAATCCCTACAAACCAAAACTTTTCAAGGTTTTTGTCTAAGTGGACTGTGGGTACTGCCTGCATGCCAAGAGGTCCAGCTGTTGAGATGCCATTATATGAGCTCCTCTGTCATGAGCTGTTTAATGAGCAGCTCTTGTTCCTTTCCCCATGGAAAGCAGGAAAACCCAGGGTTTCATTTCAGCCTTCTTCCACTGTAGGAACTGCATGTTACTTCTGGGGCAGCCACAGCAGGGATGGCAAGTGGCCAGGCGTGTCAGCATCTCAGCAGGATTCACTTATTGGCATCCTGGTGAATGTTATGAGGGGAGTAGAACAGAACTTGAGAGAAACTTCTCACTTGGCTGCCTGCAGGTTTTTTAAGAAGTGGAGGGGAAAACCTTGTAACACCTGTGTTTGTTCCTTCCTGGAGAGGAATCTCTTGCCCCCATGTTTTTTGTTTTGGACTGAAGGGTGGTACTACCCACTGCACCAGGCTGTAGAACATTTCAGTGTCTTGGTTTTTTTAGGGAGCAGGTCAGCTGTTCAGCTGGGTACGTGCTTCCACAGAATCACGGTTAGTCAGTCGAGAATATAATAATTCCTTAAAAGTGTTTTGAGGGGTAAAATGAAATTTTACTAGGAGAGCTTGTGGCTTACCTCCCTTATCCTGAAGGGAGGAGCACTGAAGTGAATGTGGTAAGGTGAATGTGATCAGATGTGGGTTTGCTCTGTCTCAGCAAGGCTGAAGGTTGCACAGGAGGAGATGGGATGGGGAGCAGGGTTCCACCCTGGCTGCAGGAGCTGCTGGGCTGGGTGCTCTGCTGCACCTGCCCAGCTGCACCAGTGCCAAAGGAGCTCTCTCCCCACAGATCTGTGAATGTGCTTGTTCAGTGGGAAAAATAATTTTGTCTTGATCTGATGAAGTTTCTTTTGAAACAATGTTGTTGATTTAGCTTGTTGCTGTTAAAATTTAGTATTTGCTGATGGTAATTTCTAATGTTCCCAGTGAATCGAGAAGTAGCTCCCCTGTGCTTCTGTTGCTTTTCTTTGAATTTTGATAGGATTTTGGCT
This sequence comes from Anthoscopus minutus, assembly GCA_013399455.1. NCBI lineage: Eukaryota > Metazoa > Chordata > Aves > Passeriformes > Paridae > Anthoscopus > Anthoscopus minutus. The sequence continues at coordinate 890,766 of VWYI01008026.1, read as the reverse complement.
AACTGCTTTCAGCATTTTACTCTACAGATGGCATCGTTTTTGTTGTGTAGGAGTTTCCTGTGCCAGCCAGAGAAAGACTAAATGATATTTTAAGTAGGAAACCAAAAAGAGTTGGCACAAGGCTCAGGGAGGAAGGGGTATGTTTTGAGTGATTTCATTGGTCTTAAATTTGCCTTCTTTCAATTAGCTGGGATTTTTTTAATTCGCAGTTGTTAAAATTCAGCTTAAACAACATACACACAGTTCTTGGAACTTCTCGACACACAAAATACCATCTAGACATTTTCTTCCTGAGTAAAATACTCTAGTGCAGGATCTCCAGAGGCGTTTTTAGGGAGTATCTGTAGTATTTGAAGTTGAAGGCAAATCAAAATACACAATTACTGCTTGAATATTTTGGTTTTGAGGCCTGACTGGGATGCCATTAGCTAGTTAATTCTAGCTTTTCCTGCTGGTCCTCCCACTCCTCCTGCCTTATCCCTATTACAATACAAGCCCTTCCCTCAATCAGAGCAGCAGTGCTCTTGTTGATCTGCTCTGTTAGCTACACAGTTTTTGTGGTGCTTAGCAGGCTTGGGAAACAAGGAGAGGTTTTTTTGTTTGTTTTCAGGCCCGATTTAGCAGAAAGCAGAAGTGAAATGGAGCTGCTTAGAGAGTCAGCTCTGAAATTGTTCTGAGTATTTGATTTAATCTTGAGGTGAGATGTAGCTGTCTGACTTCCACTTTTTGAACCAGAGCTCCCTTAACAATCCAAACCCAGTCACAGGAGATTCACAAAATCTGAGGTGTGTTCTGTAGGGTTAAAGAGGGAGTTTGCTCTGTACATTTAGAATGCTTAGACAGAAACACTGCAGCCTTTGGGCTTTAAAAATCAAATTGGCTTCCTTTACTCCTGTTTTGTATGTTAGTTCTACTGGACATAAAAACTGTGACAGTACTGAAAGTACACATAATGCTTCTTTTATACCCAGTTCTCAAGCTGGCCCTAAAGCTTATTTTTTATGTATCTGGTTATTTGTAGAAGAATGTCCATTACCTGTTCCCTTAAGTGAACGTTTTGAGATGGAAGGAGATTTCTGCAGATGGATGTTTGTGTCTGGCAAGGGCTATAAAATAGAAAGACATTTCTTTCCGTTCTGTTTAGTTATTTACAAGCTGAGCACTCAAGAGCAGGAAAGGATTTTTGGTGCCCAACAGTCTAGAACTCTTAGCAGCAGCTGCTGCACTGCAGAATTGAAGCTGAGAGTTATCTCCACCTCCTCCTCCTCTCCGCCCCACTCCTCCTCCCAGCCTCACAGTCAGGCTGGCGCTGGGATGAGCTGTGCAAGGCCAGCTGGCTGCTCCTCTCCCTAGTGCATTGCTGCCCAGCAGCCTGGGACAGACTGCAGGGTGTTTTTTGGGGAGTTGGGTTTCAATGGCTGCCTGGACTCGCAAGATGCAAGGACTGCTCATATGGACAGCTCATTTTTACCGTGTGCAGAGTCGGCTTTGTAGTGGGATGTTGAAATGTGACACAATGCCTGTTTGTTTGCAATAGCTGCAACCCTCGTAGCAGAGATTGAAGTGGGAAACAGAGAGGGAATCCAGAGACAAACCAGCGGGGGATTTAGGAACTGTGACGCCGTGTCCTCTCTCCTATGCCGGAGCCAGCAAAGGAAAGAGAGGTAGAGGAAAAAAGACTGAGCCTTGCAACAGCCGTCACCCTGACGATGTGTCAGTCAAACACCCTGCAGGGACCAGAGCTCCACACAGGGAAATGGTGAGATGCTACAAAGCTTTATCTAACCCTCCACCCTCTTGCTACAACCTCCACAAAGTTAAAGTTCATGTCCGGAGGCTGCGTTCAGGGACCGGCGGCAGCAGCAGCTGTGCCGGGGACCAGCACCCACAGCTGGAGGGTCCAGGTCCAGCTGTCTCTGCTGGTGGGACACCAAGTAGGAGAACTCGTTTCAGGTACTGTTCAGTATTTTCTGCTTTGCAGGAATGGTGACTGAAGGGAGGGAGGCTGGGAGGGTTTCTGGGCAGAAGGAGCGGGTGCCATCTGTGAAGCTTTTGTTTGGCTTAATTACTCCAAAGCTCCTTATACATTGCATTGGCGGAGAAGGGCATGCTGTTCCATGGCAAGGGGAAGGGGGAAGCTTTCATTCTACTCTCTAACACCAGGAGAGTGGAAAATCTAGTTGAGGGGCTGCTCTGAAACCAGGCCAAGGCAGTGAGAAGCCCGAGGGCTCCAAAGCGATGCAGCTCTGCAGGGATTGGTCCAGGAGCGACTGCAGTGCAGGGGGGGAGAGCAGCAGGAGGGGGAGAACAGGACCCAACCCGGCTCCTGGCCTGCCAGCCCCTACAGGCTGCTGGGTGGTAGGGATGGGAGGGAGAATGTGAAGTGTCCCTTCCTCTTCCCCTGGTGAGTCAGTCCCACCTCCTGCTGAGAAGCCTGCATTAACTCTGCTAAGACAGCACTTCTGCTCAGGGTTCTTTTTCCCTTTTGCATTAAGATGCACAGATCATTCTCTGTTTATTTATTAGTTCTCCAGGGGAAAGAAGTTGTGTTCCCTACAGGGAAGAAGACATCTCTGAGCCAAAACCACCATCTTGCATCCTGAAGTGGTGACAGTCATACCTGTCTACCTGACTTTTTAATTCTCATCCAAGTCTTTAAAAGAACGAGTTGGCAAGAAAATTTCCTTTTAAATTGTCACCTTCTTTCCGTATTGGAAAGACATATGCAGTATTTTGTAGTTCCTCTTCCATGTCACAGAATCCCTTGAGAGAGCAAGCTGTTGGGAGCAGCCAGGCTGTGCCACCTGAGTTTGTGTGTGCACGTCGCTGTGTCCTGGGTGCAGAACAGTCTCCTAGCCAGGAGTTCAATGTGAATAGTTTGCCCTCAGGTAGACAGATTTCCATTTCATAATGTGGCCATGGAAATGCCAGTGTTTTTTTCATGAATAGAAGCCAAAGAATAAATGGGGACCTGAAGGGTTTTGCATCCAGACCTCCTGCAAGGGTCTGAACTGAGGCCCTTGGTGTCTGTCCTCTGCTAAGAAGTTGAGTAGCTTTTCCCTGTGAGAGTTAGAAGGTCAGCTTCTTCCCATGGCCATTTGTGCAAAATGAGATCCTTCTCAGTCAGGACATCCATGTAACAAAAAAAAAGAGATGCAGCTGGTTATGAAGCGGGGGGTTTGATTATTGGGCTATGGAGACTAGATTGTTGTGAAGTAGTAGAAATACTGGATTTATCCACATGTTCTCTATTCAGAAGCAGGATACTCAGTGAAGTCTTTAAGACCTGGAAACTGGTCTTACCTTTAATGAGGGTGTCATTCATAAAGCGTGACCTGTGAGGGTGAACAGTTATTTGCACAGAGGACTTTTGTTTTTTTTAGATAAGCTGTTCTATTTCGGGAAGGGGAAGAACTAATCAAAATAAAGGAGTGAAGACTTGTAGTATCAACAATTAAGAAATGTTTAGCAGGAATATCTGACCCCAGCTGTCGGCAGCTGGTGGCTCTGCAGCTGAGATGCCTGACCCTCTGATGTTGTGTGTGTAATCTTTCAGGTTGCAATTCCCCCAGCTGGCCCTGAGGCGAAGGTTGGGCCAGCTGAGCTGTATGTCTAGGCCTGCTCTGAAACTGCGTTCTTGGCCTCTGACTATTCTCTATTACCTTCTGCCTTTCGGTGCTCTTAAACCCCTGACCAGAGTGGGATGGAGGCCTATGAGCAGGGTAAGTGTGAGCAGGTCTCGCGCCGCGTGTCCTGAGCAGCTGGCAGCAGCTGGGGGGAAAGTTGCTTCATTCAGGGCAGCCTGGTGATCACTGCTGTGAAAGCAGAGGTGCATTTCATGCAGGACAGCCTGGTGATCACTGCTGTGAAAGCAGAGGTACAGTTCTCGCTTCTGTTTAGTTTTTATTGCTCGTGGTTGTGTTGATTAATTGCCTCACAGTCAAGTGGCTTTTTCAGGAGCAGAGAATTTACTTTGTCCTCTGACAGTAAGGGAAAACCAACAGAAAATTCTGAATGAGTTGTTACCTCACAGTATCAGGGCTAGGACGAGGAAGACCAAACCTCTTGGCAAGTTCCTTTTCCTGGTCCCATTGAAATGGTCTCCTTTTCTGTTGTTTTCACACCAAGAGGGTTTGTTCCTCAAGTTCATTGAGCATTTGTAGTCCAGTATGTACAAATGATACACAAATCTCTGTTCTGAGACTGTTGAGAGGATGGGATGGGATGCCTTGCACATAGTAATTCTCCCCACAAACCATGCAATTTCAGAATCCAACAACCAAGTAAGTATTTTGATTGCAAACAGGGAAAAATTGCCATTCTTAAGCCTGTTTCATTGAACATCTGTTCTGTTGGATCCCATCAACTTGAAAACCAGGCTCCTTTGAAGAGAAGTGACTGCTAGAAAATACCACTTTTGACAATTTGTGTGATTTTACAGTTGTATTTACATTTTTTGTGTTGGTAGAAAACAGCAAAGTTAATTTTTAGAAATTAATACACTATAGGGAATGTCAAATAAAATGACAACATTTTTTTCTTCAGTACTTCAGCTTATATAACCTAAAGTACTGTTCATTTAGAAGGTTTTATCTGAAGTAAGATTAGGTTGGTACTTCCTTTCTGAAATATCCCTGAATGTACACAGGATGGTGATGTGTAAGTGAAATCTTAATTTGCTGTATTTGATACTGGAGCCAGTGCATACTTCTGCTTGTGTTATGGCTGTGTTTTGCAAGACTTAATCATCAGGGGTGTGACTGAGAACAAATGATGACTCTCACAAAGAAAAAAACCAAGTTTTAGTTGCCAGCTGAATGTAGCTGTTTAAAAACACAGCACCAGTCAGCAGATCACCACTTCCTTTGCAAAATTGGTTTCAGAGTGTTCAGTTCCCTTGGTCCATATTCTCCAGCTCCCCTCAGTTACATCATAGCCATGTGAGCTTCCTGGCTGACAGCAAATACCACAAACCCCACAAGAGTTGTCTGCTGGAATTATCAACAGAAAGATGTTGTCATCTGTCCACTTCCATCAACAGCAGATGTCTTGCCAACTTTGTTTCATTTGTTTTCCTTGCTAAAACTTTGGCTTTGCTGCAAGTGCAAAGGTGTATTTCTACAGAAATAAAGGCACTTTATATTCTTGCAATCAGTAACTGCTATTGTGAGAGGAGTAAGGCTGGTTTAAGTTTATACCTGTGTAGCTGCATCCAGTGGGTACATCTCTTCGATGGTTCTTGTGTCATTAGAGGGTACAACACAGAGTACTGGCTGTGGGAAACACCCTCAGTAGTAGCAGCATCTGGGGAGCATGTCAACCAACACTGAGAAGTTATTTTCCAGTCAGTTTTCATTTGGTGCTTCACAACTATTTATACATTGGTAATGTTAAACCTTTCTGATTAGAGTTCTACTAGAATATGTGCAATGTCTCTCTTTTCTGTAAGCCTCACATCAGGCAGTTTCCAGTAACTTCAATGTGGAGCTTCAGCCTGTAGGGGAGTGGGAATTCTGGCTTCACTTTAAAGTTATTTTAAGTTTCATCCTGTCTCTTGTCTGCCCTCACCAGAATGGAGGGAGTGAGGAGGAAGTGCAATGTACATTTTTATGCTGCCTTAAAGGCTACTTGTAACCCATGAATTCAAGGGAGGGGTTTGCAGGAACAGTTTGATCCTTCCTGTGTAACGGGGAGAAGAAAGAAAGCCATCAGTGGCGGGGGAGAGCATTCACCCTGCAATTCCTCCTTCAGGTTGCCCTGTACAAGTCAGTCCCAACTCGGCTGCTCTCGCGGGCCTGGGGTCGCCTGAACCAGGTGGAGCTGCCCACGTGGCTGCGGAAGCCGGTGTACAGCCTGTACATCTGGACCTTCGGGGTGAACATGAAGGAGGCAGCTGTGGAGGATCTGCACCACTACAGGAACCTCAGCGAGTTCTTCCGCAGGAAGCTGAAGCCGCAGGCGCGGCCGGTCTGCTGTGTGCACAGCGTGGTGAGTGACAGCAAGGGAGGGCTGCACCCAGCCCTGCCAGCTCCCCTCCGTGGGGACAGGATTTTCTGAGCCTGAGAGAGTTTGCAGCCTGTCAGTGTTCCCAAGGGAAAGTCTTTTGGGAAACTTCTCTTTCAAGGACTGTTTTTTGTAAAGAGGTTTTGGTTCTCAGAACAATGTCACACAGCTGTTCTGAATTGGTTTTTCTCTTGTTCCACCAGTGGCACCTGAGAGGTGGCTCCTTTGGCCAGTCATGTGAACCTGTATGGGAACACCTTATAAAAAGGGTTGCAAACCCCAAATAAAGGCCTCTGCCTCTCTGGCATCAAACCTTGCTGCTGTGATTTGAATCCACTCTGCTATTTCATGTCCACCAGTGACACCTCAGCCCCCAGAGGAGTGCTTCATGAGGAACTAGTGATTGCTAACTGTTTCAATTTTCCTCTCTGCTGCAGATCAGTCCCTCAGATGGAAAGATCCTTAATTTCGGACAGGTGAAAAACTGTGAAGTGGAGCAAGTAAAAGGGGTTACTTACTCTCTGGAATCTTTCTTGGGACCTCGCATCTCCACAGAGGAAATGCATTTTAATCAGGGTGAGTTCTGTGTCAGTTCTGCATTTATTCTGCTGTGCTCTTTCAGTGTTCTCAGAAATCATGAGACTAAGAGAGATGAAAAAAGTAACATTTTCTTACATTATCAGGAACAAAAGCAGGTCCAGTTCATCTCTTTCTCACCAGTGGCTTAATACAGTCATGCCTGGCTCATTCTGGTTATCTGAACTGAGTTGCTTGGTTCCTACACTTGATTCCAAGATCTGTTGCTATGCCATGGTTGCAGCATTCCTGTTGTCAGACTGAAATGGGCCCAGGCTAGCACTGGCTAGCAAAATCTGAAGGAGCTACTCCTTAACAAGATCCATGCTCAAGCAATACCCCTCTAATGACTTAGAGGACTCTTGACAAATTCTGTTCTTAAAGAGTAGCTTTAATAAATATTCTGTTGTACTGGATTTCAGTTTCTGCTTTTTTACTTAGGGAAGAGCAAACTTCAAAAGAAAAATTTTCACTATGATTGAAACAATCCAGGATCTAATTTCCTTGTAAAGGGAGAGGAACGCTTGGAAATACTGGATTCCTGGATGAAACTGATGTTTTTGTAGTCTCAACCCACTGCATTTAATCCTTTGCTATTGCACTGGCTCTAACATAGACTGCCTGGCTATGGTAGATGACTTCAGGAGGAATATCTTTAACCCCTTCCTTGCCCCGCTCTTTCTGCAGCCCCACCTGGTAACTCTTTTCAGCAACAACTGGTCACAAAGGAGGGGAATGAGCTGTACCACTGTGTCATTTACCTGGCACCAGGGGATTATCACTGCTTCCACTCGCCCACCGACTGGACTGTGTCACACCGCCGCCATTTCCCAGGTTGGTTTCTGCTCCTAGGAAACAACTGCAGGGCAGCTATGGAGGGAAGCACTGCTATGTGCCACTGTACAATGGGACACACCAGTGCAGAAGTTGTACAGTACCATCATAAGATAATGGTAGAAGAGTGATTTGTCTTAACAGTAATGAGTTTTGAAGCTGTATAGTTTACTAAAGTACATATAAATGGTGAAAACAGTAACACTGTATTCAAAATGTTTGAGTACTTTGGAGTACCACCTGATGCATGCTGACCTGATTTGTTCCCAAACACTATTTATTCAGTTTGCACCTGAAGTACAGATAGTTCTGCAGATCACACCAAACAGTAGCCTAAAGTATGATCTTTGCTTGTGTTTGGCAAACAAAATGCAACTGAACAGTTACACTGCTGGAGTTGGGATCAGATGTTTTTGTAGATAAAAATATTTTACTTCTTGGTATCTAGCAAAAACCTAAGTATCTGGATTTGGTTTCAAACACCATGAGAGAGAGATTGACCCACCACACACATCCTACTGTAACCCCTTTGTTTTCTGCACAGACTTCTCTTTCATTTGCTCTGCCTGGCACTTGCCTCTCTTACAAATAACTGACAGAGCTATGTACTGGATCAGCTCCAGTTATATTGAAAACTCCATCTGAGTGGCATTACAGTATTCCTACAAACCACACAGCCTAACCTGAATCTTTTCTCACTTCTTCAGGCTCTCTGATGTCTGTCAATCCTGGAGTTGCTCGCTGGATCAAGGAACTGTTCTGCCACAATGAGCGGGTTGTGCTTACAGGTGACTGGAAACATGGCTTTTTCTCACTGACAGCTGTAGGAGCAACAAACGTGGGCTCCATCCGCATCTACTTTGACCAGGTGAGCAGGATCATAGCAGGCACCTTTCTGGTGTTAATGGGTGAGGTTGGTACAGCATAACAAAATTTAAAAAAAAAATATTATTACCTTGAAATTAGGGTGTTTCATGGTACTGATAACACTTAAACAGTGTTGTCTCCAATGTAGACAATTTTTTTTAATATTCCTATTGCACCTTTGAACTCTTAAGTTCCTGCATGGAAAATGCCTGAGTATGTAGAGTCCACAGCTGTGGTAATGCATGAATACAGAGCACTGAAATCCTCCAGTAAATCCTTCTCTTCCTTCTCTGTACAGGACTTGCACACGAACAGTCCAAGTTACTCTAAAGGTTCCTACAATGACTTCAGCTTCATATCCAACAACAACAAGGAGGGAATCCCCATGAGGAAAGGGGAACATTTAGGGGAATTTAACTTAGGCTCTACGATCGTACTGATCTTTGAGGCACCCAAGGACTTCAAATTCAACCTCAAAGCTGGACAGAAAATCCGCTTTGGAGAAGCACTGGGCTCTCTATAGGAACTATCTCAGCAAGAAGATTTTCTATAAAAAGGGACTCTTTTCACACCACTGAGTGTTTCATTTATCAAGTTTGTATCACTCAGCAGGACCTGGGTGAGGAGAAACAAAGATGTCACTGCTGTGTTAAACTTGAAAGTCTTTGGTCTACATTTACCTGCTGCTGAATGTAGAAACTGAATGGAATGATCATGGATGTATTGGGTACAGCTGCCTTTAAAAATGTTGCCCATGGTGGTTTCTGGCCTGCCCTGTGCCTGCAGTCTTTCATGTTCTCCCCTGAATGTGCCACAGGATGATTATGTTCTTAGAGCCTCTAAGTCCCTTTAACCTTCCTAGGCAGGTGCAGTGGGAAAGGGAGGTACAGATTACCTGGATTTAAAGAGACACTGACAGACCGAGTCAGACCTTGTACCTTGTATCTACAGTATCTCCTTTTCAGCCCTTCAGTAAAGTATATTCTCATATTTATTTTATTCTAAGAAACTCTGCCCAGATTCATAGATAAAAGCAGTCTCTGAATGCACAGAGGGCCAAACAGTGAGACTTGCTAGTGTGGCTTCATGGCCCAAACAAAGGAAAATGTACAAGTCAGTCAGTACAATGAATGACACTCATCTTGAGTTTTGTACTGTTAGACAACTTTAGTTCTTTTTTCTGACATTGTCCCTTTAAAAATGAACTATGCACTGTATTTTAAGCCTGAAAGCAGTGTCTACATTCCAGACAGCAAGACAGCAGAACCTGTCTTCTTGCTATCTTTTTTTTTTTTCTTTTTGAAGACAGACAAAGCTCTGTGTCATCTTACTAATCCATGATTTTATTTTGCTATTCCAGGCCTTAAAGTTCTTGTCTTTATTAGAGACAGTCAACTTCACACAGGGCATATTTTCCTTGGGTGATGTGATGGCAACTGAAGTATGTTTTTACTTCCTGCTATGTATCTTGTTACTTTGTCACTAAATTCTTGAAGAATTACTTGCTGTCCTACAGGACAGCTTCAGCTACTTCAGGACCAATTTTTATTGCACAGAGTGAAATGCCCTATGCACTGACTGTGTTGAAAATATTTATGGCTCTTTAAAGAAATCCCCTGTGTTGCTTCCCAGGTGCCAATCTGGCCCTCCCTTAACTGGCAACAACTTCATTTTATTCAAAATACAAAACAAAAAAACATACTGGATCTGACTTCTGCCCTCATACTTAATGCTAGGAATGGGCTGGGGGCTGAAATCTTTGTGCTGAAGCTTAATCCACTGTAAAATTTTAGAGCCTCTTTGTGACTTCACATCAAGAAGAGTTAAAATCTAACACCTTGGATCTACTGCATGTGGCACTGACAAAACACCACTGCCAAAGTGAAGAGGAATGAATTTCAAAGCAATGTATCAATTGTTTTTTGAGAATAAACTGTTTCAAATCCCAGCACTAAAACATTTAAGAACTGATTTTGCTGCCCAGAGCTTGTTGGAGTGGACACGCTTATGAAACCTGCCTTTGTGCTTTCTGAAAGATTTCTCATACTACTTCCTTGCTTGAGCTACTTTTCTGCTACTTCAAGGAGATGACAGGCTTTGACCAGCTCTGATCCCCTCAAGAAACCCTTCTTTGTATGCACTGCAGAAAGTAGAATATAATTTTGTTGTACAAATGTCCAGTTTGCCAAGTCCTGTATGCTTAGCTTGTCATCGAGAAGGAAGGGACGATAAACTGCCTCTAAGTGATGTAGCCCAGGCATGAGCCAGAGGAGGGTGGCTGGTTGGGTGACAAGCAGGAGAAAATTCATTTGGCTCCAGGAGTCAGTGTTTCCTCACTTTACCCAGGGAGGAGTCTGAAAGCTTGAAGTGGCTCTCAGCCACCTATCTTGTTAAACTTCTTGGCATTAGCAAGTTTACTCCTGCAGCAGTATAGTACCAGATAAAAGTCTTTTTAAACCTTTGAGAGTGAGAAAAGAGTAAGGCAAATATCAGCCCCAAGAGGATACAAGCTAGGGTAAGCTTTTTGATTAAACTTCAGTGTCATGTTAACAAGAGAAAGCAAATTTGTTCCAGTGGATGAGAGAAAAAGACAACTGAATCTTTTCCACTGGGGTCTGTGGCATCCAGACAGAGCCAAAGGAAGTTTGAGCTTTAATTTCTTCCTACTCAGCAGCATCATCCACAGTATCTGAAGGTAACTATTAGCCTAGTGACAGAGCATGGGTTGCTTGATGTTTGCTTTATTAGAAATCTCAGAAGGAAGAGAGGATTCAGCATGCAAGTGGCTGTTTTTATGATGGTTTTAATACTGTGCAGAGCGAGCTAATAAACCAGCATTACTTGTGATGCAGGGGCCAGCAATGCACCCCAGGAGTGAAAACAAAGTTCCTCGAGGGTACTGATAATGCTGTGAATTTCTCCTGCATGGAGAATCCATTTAATTCAACTGTATCAGTAGCACGGTATTTTTGTATGTCAAAGTGTATGACTTACTGACATGAACTCATTTAATTGCAAACATTTTGAAATAAAGAGTCTTATCTGTGTTGCTTATCTTTGTGGCATGCCAGGTAACCTAAACTAGGTATTGCAAGTGCAGCATGAGGTAGATGTGGCTCCAGTTTGGTTTTAGTTACTCAGCTGGAGTAACAATAAAAAAAGCAAAATTATTTTAACTTAATTTATCACATACAAATGCCATACATAGAGCAAAGTGAATTGATACATCTCTTCCATCATCCCCTGCTCTGGAAGGGGCAGAAAGTCCCAGCCCTGAGCTGAGAAGTTGGTGGATGCCCTACAGCTCCAGGGCAAGCTGGATCTCTCGCAGGCGGGCCAGCAGGGCCTGCACACAGTGTCTGTCGGCCAGCTGTGCTTTGGTGAGAGTGGTGATCCTCACCTGCAGCTGAACACAAAGAAAGGGAACACAAGAGCAGCAGCAGAAGCATAAGTTTGTACAGTGAGACAGTAATTTAGTCTTTGTGATAGCAAGAGCTGCTCCAGCAGCTTTTGTATTATTTCACTTGAGGGCCAGTGAGTGACAGGTTGTGTCACTTGGGGACAGCTCAGCACTGGCTGGACTCAAAGGTACCAGTACCCTCACCTGGCTGTGGGAACCTGGGGCCTGACAGCAGTGCAGGTCCAGTCTGCACACAGGGAATTGCAGAAATGTAGAGACTGAGTCTATGAAAGCTTGATCCATAGCTTGGACATAGGCTCAGAAAGGTCTAGTGGAGCAGGAGTTACATTTCTGAACAAACAGGAAAATGCATCTACACAGCCTGTTTTGCTCCTCAGCCTACTTCTGACTACAAATTTCCCTTCTCTTAGCATTTTACTAGCAGCTTACTATACCATTCCTCACAGCTACCATCAGCCTTTAGGCTAGTGATAATCACTTCAGTAGCTCCAATTTAAATGCTGTGTACATACCTGACCCAATTCTTCCTCAACTCCTTGTACACCATCTTGGGCTCCTGGTTGCGTGCTCGTTTCTAGCCACTGCTGCAGAATCTGTGCCTGCTGCTGACACCACCTGATAAAATGGATTAGAAGGATTCTTATCCCAATTAAAAGCTCAACAGTCTAAGCCAACTTAAGACTTACAATTGATATTTGCAATAAGACCCATTTTTTTGTCTCAAACCAGCCAATGGTTAAAATCTTTTTAAACGGTAAAAGAAAAAACCAAAATATGCTGGAAAGCAGAGGAATCTGAATACTGTCATCTCCACCTCCTGCTTCCTTTCCTGACAGTTAAAGCCCCCCTGCCCCCAAGCCCTATTTCTTTTGAGCATTTCTGTTTTCTTTTTCTAGTATAGCAGTTATCAAATACCAGCCATACTTAATTTAATTGAAAGCTGGAAAAACTCAGTCCTCACTCCTCTTGATAAAATAACTAAAAGCTGTATTTCAACTGCTCTGACCAATTCATTTGTACTGTATTCAGATTACACCCAGTGATACCTCTGACATGCTTCTGCAAGAGCTGCCAAAGGTATAATTAAACAACTTGGCTGACTACAGAAGTAGTTATGTACCTACTCTCCTTCACCTGGAGTGAACTCAAAAGGAGAAAATAAAAATCTCTGCAACTTCTCTCTGTTTCATTCACAGTTCTACTGTGAACAGACTCATTACTTCCAGGATAAATACACAGAAAAAGTGCAACAGAGCAGACATGAAGAAAGGCTGGCTAAAGGGACATTACTTGAGTTCCTGCTTCCTGCTGTAGTAGTACTGCATCTGCTGCTGGATATGTCGGAGTTCAACTTCCACCTTTCTCTCCAACTTCATTTCTTCTCTGGAACTGTGCTCCCTCTCTTCCCCTTCAGCTGAATGGAAGATAAAAGGCATAAGCAATGGAGGTAGAACAGACATCCACTCTTTCTTCTTATCAAAGAAACAGGAAATATTTTTAATGACAGGAAAAATGAGCCCTCCCAAGTCCTTTTCACATGTTTCCCTGTGACATGTACCTGTTCATCCCAAAGGATCAGGTACAGTGAGAGGGCAGCAGTTCTGACAGCAATATAAGCTCTTGAAGACTCAGTCTGAACACACAAAAGTTATGAAAGGTTCTGGTGGATGGTTTGATATTACAGATACTGTTGTGGCCTGTTCAGGATTTAGTCTTTCACATTTAGTCTAGAAGTAATTAAGTACAGTAGTCCCACAGAACACATTTCATGCTCTGATGTCATTAAAAACACCACAATGAGAGGTGCTGTCCCCTTTACAGCCATGCTGTAAGTACAGGGAAATCTCAGAAAGCTCTACTGGATGAACTTCCCTCCTGAAGCAAGTTCTATACGACATATGAGCACATTCTTGCTGAAAGAAGCTGGCCTCAAGCAGCTCCCATCCTTCAATGCCTAGAGCAGGGCTTTAGCCCCCAGAGTCAGCAGAATCCATACAACTGCATTTACCATCCCAGAAAGGAATACTCACACCCTCCTGATGCTGGCACACAAGATTGCCCTGTCTCCCATACATTTTGTGCCAGTGACTTGCATTCTCTGATAGATTAGAGAGTAGGATAAGCAACTGCTACAGTTTAGATCTGAGGATGTACCTGCAGTCTGGTGACTCCCTTTTCCCACCAAGTCTTCAGGTGACAGCAAATGTGGCTGCAAATTTGCTTGCAACTTCTCCTCTGCAGAATTCTGCTGAGAGTCTTGGCAATGGGCTCCTTTGTGAGCATTCACAGGCTGACCTCCTCTCTGGAAGGTCAGAATGATATTGGGGTTTTCCTCAAGGGCTTTTCTTAAGTAAGCCCTAAAAGTAGGATGTTCCTCACCTATTTAGTCCTACTCCCACTCAGACAACTGCAGGTGCTGAGCCCCTCTCATGAAATCTCACAGAAGAAACAAAGCTTAAAAGATGGGCTCTTTGATTTCTAGCATGGAGATACTTCACCAAGATTAAAACTTCTCATTCAGTGTGGAACAAGTTCAAAATGCAAACACCTACTTGCAGGTTAAGTGAATTTCAATTTTTTGAGGCTCTCAGACACATCCAGTGCTCCTAAACTGAGTTTCCCTTAAATCCCTGCAATCTGGGTAGCAAACTGTAACTGCTCTGAACTCCAAAGAGGCAGTACCCTCATGTCACTTGCTAGGAAAAGATCTGGCTAGGAAGACCACCAGAAAAAAGGCCTGAAATACAGAATAACACATGTGGATTGCTTCAGACTAGGGGTAAACAGTTCTTGGGCATTCAGAGGCAGTTCACTTGGTCAGGTTTAGAGATAACAGCTAGAACAAGTGAAAAACCAGCTCAACCAGGGCAGCTGAGAAGAACCACAACACAGCAGTAAACAATGGGCCTGCTGACAGCAGCCCAGTACACACTAATTGTTCCTTCAGCAATACACTCACCTCTTCTGAGCCAGCTTTCATTTGGGACATGAAAAATGCAGGAGACCACAGCTCTGGCCCCTGCCCAGCTCTGTGCATGTCCTGTGTCCACAGGGGGAGAGAAGCACAAGTGAGAGAGGGATGGGGATGAGTAGCATTGCCCATCTGGGACAGACATTTACAGGCACTTCCTTCCACATGAGGTGTCAGCATTAAGTTCCCAGTCTGTACAGGACATTTATTCACAGATGTTTGCTGAAAGGGCACCTCTGACCTGTACAGGAAGAAGGATAAGGTCACTTCCACTGCAACCTGTTGGTCTTGTCCTTTGCAGTCAGTGCAAAAAAGGGGAGACTCTTGTCATTCCCTTGTATACAGCTCTCCAAATTAGCAGCTATGCCCATTGTAAGTTATCCTCTTTACTTTCAAAATTAGATTTCCTACCTAGTAAAAAGAGGTCCCAGCACTTCCTTGGTTTCTACAGATTCCAGAGGGAAGTCAGGCTTCTGTGTTGAATGTTGAATGGCTTGTTGAATGGCATTACTGAAAACAAAAACAGAAGAAAGAATGCCCTAGACTTAGGATTATTGTCAATTGGCATCAGCTGACATTGCAGCTAAAGTAAAAGTCCTGTTTCATCACTCATCCCTGTTCTGCAACATTCTCCTTGATTCAATCATGATTCTTAAAAAATTAAATTTCTGTATTAAAACCTGTATTAATGTGAAAATATAGTTCACCCTGTGAATGGTTGTTCCAACACAAAGAGTGGTGAAAGTGACACAACTGAACAGGGCAGAAACTCTTTTTCTGGCAGCATATACTTGCTTAAAGCAATGTGAAGTTACAATCTTATTTCCCTGTAGGGTTCCTGTCCTGCACTGAGAAGATTCATAGACAATTCTTCCTTGCAACTGCCCATGATCAATAGGACTTTTTTAAGGAATAGCTTCACCAGGGAAAAGAAAGGGCCAAGAACAAAGTTCAGCCTCTCTACACCAGGATCTTGATGTTTATCATTTCATCAGATGATTTCAGGGATAAAAACAAGAGCTACAGTGACACTAGGTCACTGGGGCAAGATAAGCTCTCCCAATGGCCAAGTCCCATCAAAGGCACCTTGAAAATGTTTCTCCATGGAACTGTTCCTACGACAAATGGCCAGTGCTCTACAAATTCAATTGTACCTCGAGAGCCACAAAGAGGAAGGTCTGAGCTGGTTCCACTTGTCACTGGCAAGTACAGTCACAAATACCTTTGCTATGTGTGGGCTGATGCCTGCATTACACAGCAGCTCTTGTGTAACTCTGTACCACCAGCCACGTGATGCACAGTCAGAGTTAAGGAAAATGCAAGGAACTAAGTCATCAACGAGAAAACTTGAAAACCCAAAAAATGAGGTGTGTAGATAGATTACATATATGCAGTTACTTATATGCTGGAGAAATGGGGGAGGGACTGAAATTTATACTCACAGGCCATGGAGAACTGAGCTCCTCTCAGCAGGGTGAAGTGGTAGATGTCTGCATTTTGAAGGCCATGGCTCTTCCTCTGATGAATGTCCTCTTGTCTCAGGACTGACATCAGACTTTTTAAATGTCACTTGCTTCTTCAGAGGTGGCAAAAAATAAAAAGCTTTATTTAATTTCTGGGAAGAGAGCCTTCTGTTTCGAAAGCATAGCACAACAATACACAGACTAGTGAAGACTGCAGGCTGCCTGCCAAGACAAGAAAGCAGAACATCTGATGGCTGAGAGCAGGAAGCACCATATCACCTACAGAGAAGGAGCCAAGATTTCTGATGCCCTCAAACCATACCAGCTGTCTAAACCAAGAAGTCCATTGTGGTAACATTTGGTTGAGGAGAATTTACCGGGTGCTTCTACACCAAGGCAAGCTGCACATTAGCAATGGAACAACTGGTATCCTGAAAACCTGGAAAAGAGCTGGGAATGCTGCCCAGAAGCAGGAAGAGAGCAGTCAATACAAGCATCCTTTTCACACACAGGGCTGGGTTGATACTCAAAGGCAGAAGTGACACAAGTCCACATATGAAGGTATAAGCAGTGTCAAAGCTAAGACAGGATCAGATGTAGTCTCTGATGCTTCATTCTAGCACAGAATTTGGAGACCTGACCCACGTGAAAAGGTTTCAGTCAGGAATATTGTCTATAGCAGAAACTGGCCAGTTTTAAAACAGTTTCATTAAGAAAGGTTCCCAGTAAGCCTGAAGTCCTCTAGTCTCAGCTGAATGAAATGCTTTGAACCAGAGACAGAAGTGTACATAGGATCTAAACAACAGCTGGGACATGGAGCTCCAAGATGCACACATGCACATACACACATCCCACACAGCAGAGACCAGAGCAGCCCAGCTCTGGATATATCTGAGCAATCACTCTTTCACCTCCTGCTGCTGCTGGGTATGGAGCTGTCCCTGCAGCTGTTTGATGCCAGCAGTGTTTCTCAAGGCATGGGTTACGTCTTCTCTCAAAGGAGTTGTGTGGTGAACTTCTGTGACTTTTTCAATGCCATCTTTCTTCTTCTGCTTTCCCTTGGCAAACCTGAGCCAAGCATCAAATACCTGCAACAGGAACAATGAGAGCTGCGAGCATTATACAGACAGGTTCCAGGCCAGGGACTCCCCCTGCAGACAGCAACACTATCCCTTCCACTGGATAGGAATAGGCAGAGCCACAGCAACAGCAGCACACTGCCACAATGACAAAGGGACAGAGATTTAAGTCAGCTGAGGCCATATGGGGAAAAATGTGCTCAGTTTTTAATCAGCTAATAAATTTTAGGAAGTTTTCCAGCATCCCAAAATAACACACAGCACCCCAAAGAGGAAAGGAAGCAGATATTCAGTGTGCACTCTGCTGACTGCAGTCAAATCTGCCCATCTGCAAACTGACTTGCCTGCCCCTGCCCAGCACAGCCCCTTACCTTTCTCTGCACTGAAAGGGACCAGTGCCACAAGGCTTGCACTGTCTTCCGCTTTTCCCATTGCTGCTGCAACAGCTGTTAGGGGGAAAAAGTGCACAGCAACATCAGGAATGCCAGCCAAAGCACCAAGCAAGGAGGAAGTGATGGTAGAGCCAGAGCAGAAAAACCCACTGAGTTCACCCATTCTATGGCAAGGTGTCTCTTGTGCTAGCTGAACTAAAAAATCCTGAAAATGTTTAAATAAAGTTTTCTTGGTCCTTGTATTAACAGAACATGAAGGAGAAAGGAGAATGACTGGAAAGAAGCTAGGTGTCTACCCAGGAGAAGATTCCATACCCGAGTTTTCCAGGAAGAGAAGGAAGCAGAGCAAAGTCTATGAGTCATTAGTTCATCTCCCCTTCTCTGCAGCAGCTGCAAGGCAACCAAAACTGTGAATCATTTGTAGACAAACCCCATCTATCTGAGCCAAATGCTATTAGAACAGCCAGCAAACAGCCTTTATCACCCTCCCTTTGCTCTGTTGAGGCCACCCTCAATACCCAAGTGCCCTGCAGTGTAACTCCATGTGCAGACATCTACAAGCCCAGCAAAGATTTCATTCACAGTAAGCTCAGGTTGTCTTGTTAAGTCTGTTACTTCTATCAGTTTCTTCAAGCAAGACACAGCTATGCTCCTTCCTCCTCAGTACACAAAGCTGTCATGCTCCTCCTCAGCCCAGATTGCCATTCCCTTCACCAGGGGACACTGTGTTCCTCCACTCCCATAACTTCCCACAGGCTGGGGAGGTTGCTGATCTGTCTCACCTTTTTCCCAAGGCACTGCTGATGATAATTCTTCCATTTCACTAGGCACTTCTGGAGCAGGTGCTGCTGGTGGTGCTGTGCTGCCCTGTGGTGCTGAGTCCTCAGCATCAGAGACTCCCTCATTAATTCCTTCCAGTGAAGAAACAGGCTCTGCAAATGCACTGTTAGGGGAAGGTAAATTAACTCAAAGGGAGACTGTTCATCTCAGAGTATCACTCTTCCCAACTGTTTCAGTAATACTTAACTTGGACAACACTCAGCAGGGACAGTAGGCAGTATAGGAAGAACTGTGAAACATTGCATGTAACAGACAGGGAGCTGTGACTTGCAAGTCTTCCTTGCTGCCACTGACATTTTTTATAACCTTCAGGAAAGCCCCCTGTGCTTCAGAGTCCTCATGTCAAGAAGGTACCATGGTACCATGAAAATGCTTGCAGAGTTTGAGGGTCTTTCAGTAGGAATTACTAGAGAAAGACTGAAGCAGTTATTGATAAGACTGCTTGCACTGCCCTCAAAATAGATGGCTGATGTTCTCAAAATTAGTAATGGAAAACTCCTTTTGGGGAAGGAAGTGTTACCATCTGTTATAGAGTACAAAGACCAAACAGAGAAACAAAAGTAACACAAGCAGCATTCAGCAGATCACTGGAGTCCCAATTCACTTTCCCTTCTGTGGGGACATCCTTTGTAAGCCAACAGACCATCCAGTCAGTTCATCTGTACAGATGACACAACACACTGACCTCAGCTCATTCACAGTCAATGAGGACTTTTGAGAGTTCAGTATCTACATCAGCTCACCTAAATCCAAATGTTTTCTGGCCTCCACCACAGCTGTCACCTTCAGATGGCGGTGACACGCTTGTAGCCAGGCAGTGTCTCTCCACTGCAGCAGCACCTAAGGACAATGCAAACAGAGACAGGACACAGACTGGCTCTGCAATGGAAGGGGACTCCTCCATTGCTGGAAATATAACCATTTACACCTCATTTTTCACATAAGGTTCAGCAGACAGTACGAATTTCCTACAAATTAAATACAGAAGTATTTCCGAGGGTCCCCTTGGCATTTTTCAAGGCATTCTTTCATCCATCCCCTCCCTGCCCCACCTCACCAATACTACTATGCTGTATCATGCTACTGGTTTTCCCTTCCTTCTAAGGCATGAGAAGGAAGAGAAAAAGCCCTGAGCTCACAGAGGCAACTTTCAGAGACACCTGTAAAAACAAGATGAGACTCCTACTCCACAGGTCTCTCTAACTAGTGGCTCTTAGATTTAAGTTTTTGGTCCTTCTAACTGTATTACCTGACCCCTGCCTGAACCAGCACCTGTACTGAGACCTTAGCACATGCTGTACAGATCCTACCTTTGACAGGATTGTTCTTCTATAGTGTTCATCTGCCCAAGTAGCTGCCTTAGATTCATGTATAAGAGCAAGGACATTTTCTCTCCACGTACACAACACCTGTCTGAAGGCAAAAATACACACAAAAGTCAAAACCAAACAAACCCATTACAGCTGCATCTATAAACTCAGTCATGCAAATCAACTTCTGCTCCTTCAGTCTCTGCTGAAGAGAAAGCAGTGCAAAACAGAACACACTCTGAAATCCAGCAGCTTCAGCTGGGCCAATCAGGCTCTGCAAGTGACTCAAGCTGTATAGCATTAAAACAAATAAGGTATTTTAAACTAAAGTAATTACAACCAATGCAAAGTGAAAATATCTTTAATTGTTCTCCTCACTGTAATGCAAGAGAGGCTCCACATCTTCCAGGCTGCTTTAATACCATAACAGACAGGGAGTGATACAGTTTGCTGTCTGATGACTTTTGCAGGACTAAACAGAGATTTAAATACTCAAGCAAAACAGAAAGCAAACAGGAAGTGGTTGATTTAACCAGATGACCTGCAGGCAAAGAAACAGCAATGCATGGCAGAGTCAACTCTCAGCACCAAACATTCAAAAAGTTACAAAGGTGGCAGTGAAAGAAAGCAATGAATTTGACTGCAGTGCAGTCATTTCTCTCATGCTGCCTAGGACGAAGCTCACCGCAGCAGCAGTTGAGTGTGCTGTTTCTCCTTCTCAGCTACTTGATACAGAATGCACTGTGTGTTTTGTTGGTAAATCTGAAAAAAAAATAGTATTGAGAGGTAAATTTACCTCAACTGGTAACACCTGTGAGTGCAGGAAACATCTAGAAACTCTTACTAGTACCTAAGTAACTCTTTACTAACTCCTAAGTAGCACTGGCAGTAAAGTACAGGGAGAAAAAATGTAGCCACTGAAATCAAATGCTGCTTTGCTGTGACAAGCAGTCACTACACAATAGCCAATGTGATATGCCATTCACCAGTACTATAAGATTACCTTGGTTCTTCTGTTCCAAAAATCAATGCTAGAGCTCATACAGCCCTACAGAGAACAGCCTCCATCCTACCTTGCACACATGGTGAGTACCTGCCTCCAGTGAAGCAGTGGGGGAGCTCTTCAGCTCTCACTGAAAGACTACAGCACATACAGACAAGTGCCTCAAAAAGTCTCCATCCTTACCTTCCAAGCTGCCAAGGTCTTGCCCAGCAACACACGTCGATAGTGCAGGTCTGCTCGCACCAACTCTCTCCACTTCTCACGCTGATGTCCCACATACTAGAACAAGGACATGGAAAAACACCAAAAGATACATACACACGAAGAAGGGAAAACAAGTAATGGTAGAGAGAAGAGGGAAAGGACCATTTCCAGTCTCTGGAGAAACACCAGTCCTTCACCTTGCTCTAACAGCTTTTCACTCAAACTGGTGCTGCACTCTGTTATGTCCCTAAAAGGCCTCATTGAGGAGGTTTTTTTGTTCTTGCCCTTTGTAGGAATCCTCTTGAAGACTGATGTAAACCACTCAGGTTAACGGGTCTGCACCAGCATAGCAGCTCCAACTATAAAATTTCTCATAGATTCTCAAGACATGCTGCAAGGCACATCTGGTACCTCATATCATGGTAAGGAAAAGGCTCACCATGACAGTGACAGTGTTTGCTACAACCTGTAATGCAAATACAGGCCATAACAAAGGCCTGGCTGCAAACTTCTAACTTAAGTTTTGAGAAGGACACAGCCAGTACTGGGCAGGGACAATTTCATCACACTAACTCTGATTACATTCCCAGGTACAGCTAAACTATATTCCTGTTCTTACCATATCTAGATACATGAACAAAAAGAATTCCCTCTCCTCCCTACACAGTTCCTGTTCCACCCACACCAAACTGGTTTTATCCACATGAAAAGGGAGGAGAGCTTAGGAATGACTAGCATTCAAAATAAACAGTTTAACTTCTAGCCATACGAGTACAAGCAATTCAAACATAACAGAAAGACTTCACACTCTTCCCCATCTGTTAACTCTCTCACCTCTCTCCACTTGTTCCAAGTCTGCTGCAGACACCTTGAACAGTGAAATTTTAAAGCTTCTGTCTCCTTGAGCCTCCTATAAGAAAAATAATTATTTGTCCTACACTGCAATCCATGATACTGGAGACCTCTATAACAGACTTGAGTCTACATTTGTTATTTTCAGTAATTCATTTACTGAAAGACAGCTTAGTAGACTCCAAAGCACAAAAACAGGAGCGAGCACCATTACGAACTAAATGCTATTTGTCCAAAGTAGGCTGCCACAGGGCCAATCCAAATTCTTCTCTGTTTGAAAAAAACTTCTTACTCTGTTTCTCTCTCCTGAGTCTTTTGTTTCCACAGACAGAAGGCCTTCAGCAGCAGCTGGTTACTGTAGTGATGTCCTGCACGAACCAAGCCCTCCTGCTCCTCCAAACGTGCAGCTGTTCTTCTACACCAGCAGCACCAGAAGCAGTGCAAGAGCTGTCTTTCAAAATGAAGGACAGCCTGAAATGGATGGAAGGTGGCAATGAATGCACAGCACAGGCAGCTACAAACAACAGGAAGCAACTCCTTAAAGACAACGTGCACAGAACTGTCCAGTGTTTGTTTCTCTGAGGTTGAAGAGCGATGGACACACCACTAAAGCCCCTTTGTGGTGAGGTTGTGTGATGTGTTCTAGAGCTACCTGTGTGCATGTGGATGGAGGAGCTGCTACCAAAAACAGCAGGCCAAAGAGAGGAAAAACACAAGCTGATAATGGCATGTGAAGGACTCCCAAGAACTGATAAGTTCCAGAAACCAGTCCTGTTGAATGTACAAGAACTGATAATCTCCCTCCACCAAGGGT
Organism: Anthoscopus minutus; assembly: GCA_013399455.1. Classification (NCBI taxonomy): domain Eukaryota; kingdom Metazoa; phylum Chordata; class Aves; order Passeriformes; family Paridae; genus Anthoscopus; species Anthoscopus minutus. The sequence continues at coordinate 868,137 of VWYI01008026.1, read as the reverse complement.
GAGCCATATCTGCACAAAGACACCCACACGTTTTACTGCCAACTTGGAGTTGTGTAAGAGACCACATAAAGGCCACAGTGGCTGCTACATGTAAAGACTCCAGGACCATATACATATACATATATACACACATATATAGAGTGTATATATATATACACTATATATACAGTGTATATATATATATACTATATACATATACACATCTCCCCTTAGAAAATGAATGGCCCTGTAAAGAACTCTATTGACACCTACCTAGAAGCCCCTAAATTCTCAGTATAACCCTGTACTTCTTAAATAGGCTGAGGTTGGCCGTTTAGTAGTATTATTATTCTTATTTCAACAAAGTAACAGCACACACACATTTAAAGGATGGGGGAATAAGTGAATGAACTGTGTGAACTCTAATAATAACTTGTTTCTATTATTAACAAACTGCTTAACTTAAAAAATGTGATCAGTAAATATTGGTTGTAATTTGTTTCCCCTGACTTGAACCTTCACCACGAAAAAGGGAATTTACAACAACCAAGTCCATCTCATGCTAACTCATATTCACAGACAGTGACTATGAAATCATCCCTTCCATTTCCTAAGTAAGGTTGCAAGAGTTACATTTACCCTCTTCTCTCCCATTTGATATTCTTGCAGCTTGCAAGTCTTCAGCAGCCATATGTCAAATACCTGCCTCATCAACACCCTCCTGGGAAGCAAAGAGGGAATATGTCAGCACAGGAGAGAATTCCTTAAGAGAAAATATATTGATCTCATATCAGCTGACTAAATGAACCTCAGAGCTAGGCTAAACCAATCTCCCTCTTCATTCCACAGAGAAGCGGATGTAAATTGAAGCAGGAGCTGTAAACTGTTCATTACTCACAGAAAACGTCAGAGCAATTGCCATCAAGTCATGCCCCCAGAGGTATTACCACACTTAAGAAGAGAACCAAAGGCCCACAGATTCCACATTTGAACAAGTTTGCATTAATATTTCCCTGCACACCTGTAACGGGCATGAGCCACTGATGTTAAGGCCTGCTGCTGTTCTTCCTCCTTCTCCTCCAAACGTGACTTCCAATGGTTCCAGTACTTCTGCAGCACCTGAAATAAAACAAGAAAGACACAAAACCTCCAAAGATATCAAGTGAGGAGAAGAATGCAAAGAAAGAAATTAAAGTCCTCATGAAACTGCATACTACAATGGTTGTCTCCTGCACTGGTTCATATAGTAAACTTTATAACCTCCTAGAAGTTTTTCTAGTAAAAGAAAAAATCCACCATAAACACAGAGAAATGAAAAACTAAACATATCTAAGAGTGGCAGTTGATTCACACAGATTTTCTGTGGCTATAAGTAGACAAAAAGAACAAAGCCACTTCTGCAATAAAAAATTACTTTGTAGGTGACAGTGGAAGTCAATAGGACAGCTCAAGACAAACTGACAGAAGAACCAAAGTCAAACTCACTGTAACTCGATGCTGACGGGATGACAGATTTGTTCTCATTCGCTGAAGACGAGTGTCCAGGACATTCTGCTGAAGACCCTTAAGGCCAAGTTCCTTGAACAAGAAATAAACACAATTTTCATTTGTAATCCAAATCAGGTAATTTAGAACTGATCTACAATCCTAGAATCCCTTGAGTGGGGGCAGAACATGGTAAATAGCATTACAAGAGCATTGTACTTCAAATCACTGATCATCCTGCTCTTATAATCTCTAATGTTTCCACTTCATGATCTAAATCAGTTTCTTAATATTCTTTTAATGACCAGTACTGATCCAACCTTGAAAATAGGTCAGTTCCAAAAAGCTGGAGGCTTGCTTGTGCCCACCTTTCAGACAGTCTTCAGGGATTTATTTTTTCTTTTAAAAAAACTCTAAAAACTAAACAAAACCCCAAAACACTCAATTACTTGCACATGCAGCAAGCTATCTTTGGTCTCATGTGAAAAGCAGCATGCACACATTACTGCAGAGAAGAAAAAATAATTATTGTAGCAAATAGCATAAGAAAAAAAAACCAAGGGGAAAAGGCAATCTCATGGTGGAATAGGCAAGGAGTAGGTAACCCAACACCCTCAAGATTAATCTGCTTCAGCAGTTTCCCAGTTGGAAGAATAGCTGTTCTGGAGATCAGCAGTTTCCTCATTTGGATTCAATTGGCAAATCCCAGAATTCAGAAATCTGGTGTATCTCACATTTAAACCCCACACATCACTGTCAGTGTGACAGGGACACTCCACAGCCCCTCCCACCTGACACATAACAGTGCTCTTACCAACAGGTGACACCTGTAGTGCTTTTCCGCCAGCTCACGCTGCTGAGCCTCTTCCACACACAGCACAACATCTGTCACTGAGTTAAAATATCTTTTACAGAGAAACAACTTTCTTCCACAGAGGGGCACTACATCTCCATCTAAATTTGCTTCAGTGTTTGAATGTCCAGCACTGTTATCTACAGAAGTTTTGACTACTGTCAAACTTAGAGATTTTGTTGGCTTATCACAATATGTTTCTGACTCACTTTTAAGTAACAACCATAAATTATCTTCTGCATGCTCTAATATACTCTTACACAGCTGCTAATATACTCTAATTACAACAGTACAATGAATTGTTAGTATGGCATTACATACATCTATCTAATGACAACGTGTTTGTTGTCACTCACGCTCCTGCACAACATCCCTGCTCATTAACTGGATCTTCCCCCTGCGGGAATGTTTCTAACCTGTCCTTGCTAGGGACTAAATGCAGATTGGATACAATGCTTCCAGTGTTCAAAGACTCTCTGTAAGGCAATCCTTGCTGCTTTTTTTTCCAGGTCCCTTTGGTGAGCATGCATTCTTCTCCTGCACTCCCATGACAGCTGCCAGTCAGAGAAGCACCTCCGGAGTGTCCTGCTTTGGTGAAACTCTTGGGCCAGCTCTGGAAGACAAACAAATCACTCATGGCTTATTCTGTCCTAGGCTCGTTTGTATCAGATGAGATCCTGGCATCTGAGCCACTGGTTCACAAGTGACATGAGCTCTAACACTGGCAAACAGTTACAAGAATTCACATTAATGCTCAGTTACAGATCATATTCCTCCTATTGACCACAAAGGCAGTTTTGAGGCAGTCACCTCCTGTACTGACTTAAGAGAGGCAAGTTGGGACACTATTGCTCAAGCTTGCTTACATTTCAGCATACTCCTATTCCTAGTTCCTACATATCCAAGCTAGACTCTTTTCCACTGCCACCATTCAAAAAGCAACATATACAAGTATCTGAACTCATTTCTATTCAAGGGAAGAAACAAAAGTACTGGTGTAATAATCCTTACCATCCTATAGGAGTTGTGATTTGACTGATTAACAAGAAAATCCACAGATTGACTGATCAAAGCCTTGACTATATCCTTCTCACAGATATCTCAATCAAAATGCAAGAGACAATATGCAAGTTTTCATCAAGGGAGTTGTAAAGCACTTTCTTTTAAATCCCACGGAAAGCAGGTGATCTTCCTGACAGTTCAGCACATGAGCTGAGCCAGCCAGGCCTGTCACAGTGTACAGCCCAAGCTGCATCTCATGACCTGGAGGGCAGAGACATTGCAGTGTCTCCTAGAATAGAAAAAAACCATCATCGTGCCCTCAGCAAAGGAGCTGAGCCCTGTTGTGTCCTAGCACACCGTTTTCACTCACCATTCTGGCGTTTCTTTACTCTGTGGAGGTTCAGGTACCCCAGCCATGCTCCCATGCATCTCCTCAATTCCTGGTACTGATGGTGAGTTACTGCCCTGGTGCCTTTCTGCTTCTCATTCTGGATGTATAAATACAGCTCTCGCCACTGCAGCCAAGCCTGAAGGAACAATTAAGGGGCAAGGGCAGTAAGGGGAAAAACCAAACAAGATTAGGTAAGTAGAACAAAGACAAGGAGAGGAAGAACACACACACACACAGCAAGAAATTCCTTGTAAGTTCTAAAGGTGAAAGCCATGAGCAATGAGGTTCCCCCCCAAAAAGGGAAAAAGCCCAACAAAACCCAAAGACCGAAGGAATGTCAGCATGGAGAAGGTCAAAATTTTTTTCACTCTTTTAAATATATTCACTTTTTCCCATTAAAAAGACCAATATAATACTTTTCTTTTGCCAACAGGCTTTCTTTCAGAATATTTCCGTATAAAAGGGAGTCACATCATGAGATACTCTAAGACTTCCCAAGTCACAAGCTTCTTTCCTTAGCAGAATACTGCCCTAAAACAGGCCATGTTGCATCTTACAGTGCAAGTCAGATTAAATACCATCCCTTCTTTTTAATGAAATGGAGAAAAAGCCACAGGTTCAGTGAAAGAAAGAAACCCATGCTGCTTTCACTTCAGCTAAGATCAACCATCTGGACAACACTCTCAATCATCTGATTTAGTTTTAAGTAGTCCTGAAGGAAGGAAGCTGGACATGAAGAACCTTGAAATCTGACAGGTTTGGTGCTGTGACCACTTCCCTAGGGAGTCTGTTCCAGGGACTAATCACCCTCTCAGGAAGATCCTTTTCCTAATGTCCAATCTGAAATTGCCCTGACACAGCTTTATTCCATCTTCTCGTGTCCTGATATGATATTGCATCATAAGTACTGCAATTTGCAAAGTAAATGAGTATAAAGCCTAATTTTTATTCACCTGCAACATTTTCACGTGTGCAACTTAAACATTAGAAATGGCAGTAGCTGAAGCTCCTGAGACTTACTCGAAATTTCAGGCTCTGGGCCCAATGCTGCAGGGCCAAAATATTCATTTTATGTCCAGAGCATTTCTGGTAGTGTTGTCTTCTCCACACTGCCCATGAAATGCTGCCAAAACAATGTTACAGACAAATTCAAACACAGGTGCCATAATCTGGTGCAAGAAATCACTTTCATCTCACTGGAAAAAGGTATGAACAACAATCTTTTCAAAGAACCACCAAATGGTTTGGATTAGAAGGGACCTTAAAGATCATTTTGCTCCAACCCCCTACCATGGACAGAGACACTTTCCCCTGTCCCACATTGCTCCAAGTCCCATCCAGCTTGACCTTGAACACTTCCAGGGATGGGGCATCAACATCTCTGGGTAATCTCCAAGTTTCAGTGCCTCACCACCCTCAGAGTAAAGAATTTTTTCCTAATATTTAATCTAAATCTACCCTCTTTCAACTTAAAGCCATTCCCCCTCGTGCTCTCACTGCATGCCTTTGCAAAAGCCACTCTCCAGCCTTCCTGTAGGCTCCCATTAGATACTGGCAAGCTGTTATGTAACATCTCCTAAATTCACAGTCTGTGGGTGTGCCAGATAAGCTCACACATCCCATAAAGCAAAGGAATTCTTAAAAAAAAAATCAAACACCCAACAAAGTCACTGCAGGAAAAGATAACACAGACAAAAGCCATAGGCTCGTGGTCAGCGCCTCTCTGCCTGTTTGTATTCCATCCTTACCGCAAACAGCTTCTTTCCCTGAATGCCAGTGCCACAGAACGCATCCCATGTTTTGTCCTTTGAACATCAACATAAACCAGCCACTGCTGCCAGGTCCTGAGCAGAGTTTGCCTCTTTGCTGTGCACGACAAAAAACAGCAGCATCTTCAGTTCACGCAGGAATCTGGCACATCTTAACCACACCATCACAGACCGCCCCAACTCCTGTGCCCTCAACCTGCAGGGACACCTTGTGGGAAAGTCTGAAATGACAGCGACCCTCCCCGTGGTCGAGGGTGTCACAGAGAGGAGTCTCAGAATCGCTGACAGCAGCATCCACACCACTTGTTCACAGCAGCGTGAACCATCGGACAATGGCCCACAATCGCTTTGTCTTCAGTGCTTACAGGGGAAATAACTGTAGAACAATAGTCAGAGTAACGACTGTACTAGGTGAGAATTAGAGGATTTGGTTTTGTTTAAAAAAAGTTCATCAGGTTCATCAGTTGCTTTTCAAGAGTTATTCTAGACTACAAGCAGAGAAATCAACCAGAAGCAAGTCAACGTAATTTAGCAGGCTGATCATGCAGCTAAAAACAGAGGAGTGTCACAAATTCCAGTTTACCACTTAGTGCAGAGCACTGCCTATTCTCAAAGCAGGCTGGCTTGTCAGAACTGACACTATTAAACCACAGGAGTTAGAAAAAACGTCATTGATTCTATGCCACTTCACACTTACACATAAAAACCCCAGACTTTTCTTTTCTAGGATTTCCTTGTGAATCAATCATTAACCTACCTTCAAACAGGTTATCTTTTTCTATTTTTGACCAAGTAACAACACAGCTTCTGCTGTAAATACTCTGGCCTCATTCAGTAAGAAAGGAAGTCTGGATAACCTGTCAGTTTGTGTCCAAAGGTGCCAGTCTCTAGGACATTCTGAGGCTACGTTCATGTGCAAAGAGAGCAGCTAACTCATTCTGCAAATCAGCACAGAACAAACTCTCACTATCATCTTTAAACAAGGGTCAACCTCCCCTCAGCAAAACATATTCCCCAAACCCAAGAAAGCTGCTACCAGTACAGACAGCTCCAAGTCAAATCCCTTGCAGAGCAAAGAACCTACACAATAAGACAAAGGGAACTGCAAAAGTTTGGGCTTCTTTCAATTGCAAGACATAAGCTGGAAGGAACAGTCAATAGACACAAAGCAGATGGAGAGGCCCTCAAGCTTATTCAGTGGCATCTCTAAATAACTTTATAGCTACACCCCTATAACAGAACACCCCTGCCATCTGCTCCTGCAAGAACTGCACTACCATGGGGTGAGGGAGCTCAGGGTGCAAACAGGCACAGGGGACATAGATTCTGGTAAATAATTCCCCTGGAAACTCCCATCTCAGTTATGTCCCCAGATATTGGTAATTACCATCACTTACCATGAGACTCTGCAACATAGTATTTGTTCTTCTTTCCTTGCTGTTGGCATACATAGGCTCTCCAAACCTTGAATATCAAATTAAGGAGTAAATGCCTGAAAATGAAAGAAGTGCCACTCAGTAAAATATGAAAATAAGAAATGCAAACACTGCTCTTGGCCCACATGTACCGTGGATAGAACTTGCTCACTGGTTATTAAAAACTCCTTCAGAAAATTTCTCATACATCCCCCAATGGGAAGTCATTTCACTAACCTGTAATGGTAGTCTGCTCTGAGACCGAGCTTCTTTTCTTTGCAAACTGTCCACTGCTCCTTCCACTCTCCAAAAGTTTTTTGAAGAATTTTCTGATCATAAAAACATCTAAAGAATTGAAAGATTTCGACAGGAGAAATGTCATACAAGTTTCCAGAGTGACCACAAATCAGTTTTAATGAAGATTACACTATCTCTTTTCCAGGATTGCCTGATTAGCCTAACAACATTTAAATCAATTTAAAACCACTACTCCACCATGACATTTTATTCCAAGACTCTGTGAAGTACTGCAAGATGCAATCACTTTACTGACTGAAAATACTTCACATAAAGACAAGGAATAAAAGACAGATGTTGTTAACTTGTCAAATATCAGAGTACCAGTTGACTTGAGACCTATTCACATCTTTTATCCTCAGTTCTGTGTTTTACTCTAATAACCAGAAGAGTAGATAACAATACATGTATTTTCCTTTCTAATTTTGTTCTTTGCTATTTCAACACAAAATATTATATATATATAAAAATAAATGCAAAGCAACATCAGATTTTATAATGCTTTGATGTTTTTATCGTGTAATAACAGCAGAGTTAGGCCCAGAATACCTAGAGGTCTCTCAGTGAAACAAATCAATCCTCTCACAAGTTGCAATTCACAGCCACCTACCCCAAGCCAAGCTGCTAAGCCATTCCAAGCACTCATGCAGAAAAGAAAAAAGAAAACAGAAATGAGCTATGTGCTATTTTTTGGACTTGGTGCATTAACACATTGGTGCACATGCATTAACAGGTATTACAAATTAAAGCTATGGAGAACTGGGGACTTTGAAATCTACAAAGGCAATTCATTATTGCTTGTGCTCCTTGCTGGTCTTTATAAAATCGATTCCCCTAAAAAATAAATTCATCATTGTGCTGAATTGAGAGAGCCAAAGCAGTGCCAATTCAGTAGATGGGACAAGAGGAACAGTGAGGTTCACAGGACAACTTATTCCAAATGCAAGTCTTCCCACTGGGAACTGCTTCAGTTCCCAAGGGTGTGGTCAAGCAAGAATGTACATGCAAATTAATGCAAAACAAGAAACGAACATGAAAGTGTGGGGTTTCAGTAGCTCACAGAACACTGACAGCAGAAAGGAATTATCTGCACAAGTCTTTCCAAGTCAGACAGATACCAAACATATACAGATATACATTAAAAACAACAGTGCAAACAGCAGTAGTAACTGAATTTCATATTAAGAGTTGGACTCAATGACCTATGTGAGTCCTTTCCAACTCAGAACAGTCTGTGAAATCTCTGTCATCACAGCTTTGGGAAATTGTTAAATTTAAAGCAGGTATCCCAATCATATTCCATCCTTTATATACACATATTGTTCAACTTTATCAAAACACAATTCCTACGAAGTTGGTTAATAAGAGCTTAACCATGATTATTCAAAACAAACAAAACAGCAAGACCAAGAAAAGTACCCAAAGAAAATCTTCAAGTGATCTCAAAATACATCCAAATATTTTCTTGGTAGCCAGTACTCTGTAAACCAATGGTTTACCACTAAGCCATTAAAAAAAAAGTCAAAACAAACAAACAAACACCACAACAAAAAAACAAACCACCTCTGAGTTCTGTAATTTTATCTACCTGGCTTTGGAAGGGAGAACTTGTCCAAATGTCATTTTAGCCCACAGATAGAAAAACTTCCTTGCTAGATATCTGGAATACAAGGAAAGGTTAGTTGCCTTTGTAGTCCTCCTCTGCAAAGGCAGTAGTGATAACAGGAATTTTTATTCTAGTTTCAGTAATGAAAGTAAGGGTTTAGTTAGAGATCAATGCATATATGAAATACTTAGACCCTGAAATTAGTACCTGTAACAGAGCAATCATAAAGCATAAAAACTTGAATTGGGGTGTACTTCTTTAGGAATGCTGGGTAGCCAAAATGCCTTTCAAGCACTCTCTTCCACCCAGCAATACTACTGAGCTGGCTGCCTGGGGGCCCTTTCTGAGGTTTCAATGTGGCAACATCACTGTTTCCCCCAAGCCAACCAGCTGAGTCCAGAATACTGGAGCCAATCTAATGTCTGGCCCTTCCTGAAGCCCGCAGATCTTCTTCCCACCTCCCCTCAGCAGCTCAGCTCACTAATGTGCTGCTGTGACACTATCACCTTTCCCTTCTTTTTCCCCAATGGATTTCAGAGCACACAGAGGGCCCAAATAAGCACCAAAAGGTTTCACAAGGTAATTAGCTAAAACACAGAGCCAGGAAGGGGTTCTCTGGAACCTTAGCTCCCTCTTTCAACAGGCCTGAGCTGCTTCATCAGCTCCAGCTGCTCAACAAATAATGGGCTTTCAATCTCTACCCAATTACATCCCACCTTTGTCAAGATTCTTTCAACAAATGAAAGAAGTAAATAAAAAACACTAGAGAAGGACAAGAAGAAATCATTACACCTGGCAGTGTATCAGAGAATATTGTCATATAGCCATTTTTAAATTTGCCTTTGAAAACAAACAATATGTGAAATCTGACTGTCAATCCTCATCCTCAAGTTACCACAAGGCATCTTCAGAACTGCCTGCCATGGCCATGAACTAAAACTTCTGCTGTAACCTGCACTGGTACTACCAACCCAGACATTTTTAGGTCTGATCCCCTGCTCCACTTAGTGAAAAATATGTTTTGTATTTATCACCTGCTTTGGAATTTTTTTAACAGTCTTCTTTGACTCTGAGTATACCCATCTTGACCTGTCTTGTCATGACCTCTGTCCTGAAATTCATGTGTTGCAGACTGAGGAGCAACAGATTGCCCAGCTGCATGAACTTGATGCTCAAGTAAGTGGTTGCTGGATTTCATGCATTATCAGGGATTTTGAACTTAAAAGGAAAGGAAAAATATTTTGTGGAAAACTATATTACCTGCAAAGAAGTAGCATTATTTCAATAGCTTGGTCTGTAACAAAGGTGTCTAATCAAATACAGAACACGACAGCTACAAAATGCTAAAACATTTATTGTTTCTTTATCAGGTGTTTTTCAGTATCTGGAATTTTAAACTTTCCCCAACACAACCAGGAAGATACATTTCAGTGCAATCTTGTCACAGACAATTCTCTTCTCCTCTAAAGTTGAAATGAAAAAATGCATTTGTGTGTGCACACAGGGTGTCTTGACAAAGAAGTTCTGACTGTGGTTTTCTGCCTTTTTTTCTCAAATATATCAAGGTATTCTGGCTATTGCTGATATATTCTTTTGAGCACTAGTGAACTGAAGTGAGAACTTTCCACTTTAACATAAAATGCCTTTTACAAGCTCTTTCCTAGTTTTGTTCATATTTTAACTGTGTTCCTCCTTAAAAAAACACTGAAAATCTCTTCCTGTTTTTATATATTCATCATTACAAAACAAAATTAGATATATTTTTCCATTGCACAGTTTACTTTCACGTGTAGTTCTAATCTGAAAAATAACAAGCATGGTATCACAAATTCTAAATATTTTTTCTCAGTAATTTTCTGAAAACAAGGATAAAAAAAGCCCTATGCAGATAAAACTTGCTGCATCGGTTCCATTGAAGCTTCTTTCCCAAAACAAACGCTGCTACCACCCTGAAAATTTGCACATTGGAACCACAAACACATTCTTGAGTTCCAGAAGAGGCAACAGAAGAGGATAATCTGAAATCTCACCCTAACAATCTCCTGAAGTGAGCTAGGGAAAATATGGCTATAGCAAGAAGAAAAATGTTGTTTTCACAAAGTGACTGGAACAAGTCAAGTGCAAGTTTCAAAAGTTCAGCTGAATAATTACTATTAAAAACAAATCACTGGGAAGAAATACAGTAGTTTTGGCTTGTTCCAGCAGGCTGCAAAGAGTTAAAAAGTTAATGGAAGACAAGACCTGAATTTTGTGTGAGAAATTCTTGTTATATAAAATATTATCTGAATGTTTTCTGAAAGAGGTAGGCCCTGTCCAGTAGACAAAAGAATTCTGTTCACATCAAGATGTGCAGTTAAAGCAACTCCATGCACTTTTGAAGAGGAGTTTCAGGGACTTTAACATGAGTGCAAAACAGTTTTCAGTACAAGTTCTTGAGGCCCAACTCCCAGTGAAACTATTTCATCTGCCCCAAAGGTAAACCTGGTCAATGCAATGACAACCCTACACAACGGAGTTGAAAAAGTTAAACTTGGGTAAAACATGCAGAAGCTTTGTATTAAAGTGTAAGGTGTGTGAATACCTAATAATTTTCCAACATATGTAGTTTTAAACAGATTATTTCTCTATTTGAAACATTGTTATGTGCTGCACATATTTAATGATAACAGCCTGTATCCCCCAAAATTTATGGCAAGTGACCATGAAAAGTAAGAGTCAAAGAAGGATCATTTCTCACTGGTAAAGTTAGAAAACAAAAGCATAGGAAGAATAAGAGAACTAACATGGGGCAAATCTGTGGTTGGGCCAACAACTGTGTTGTTCCAGTCCAATATCTCAAGCTCAAGAACATCAGTTTTATATGTAAATATTATGGTAAGGTAAACCCACATAAAGTTGTGTTTCATGATTGGTTTGGGGGTGGGGTGTTTGTTTCTTTTTTACTTTGCTTTTAAGAGGAACATTTTCTGGTTAACAAAGTTCCATAAGCCCTTCTATGAGAATAAATCAACTTTCTTCAGTCCCATGGAAATCTTAAGATGTCATAAATACAAAATAAATTACAGCTGAGGTCTTTAACATAGTAGCTTCTTATTACTCAGCTTACCTGCTCCTGAGTTTCTCCATTTCACTGTAGTTCTGAGCCAGCAGCACAAATGCACTCTCTGCTCTGCAATGCTGTTTATTAACTTTGGACAAAGCATAAATTGGTGCCTGTTACTTGTGATGAATCCATAACATGGATCTATGCTAAAAGCAGTCTGTATCATAAAAATTACATGGCTTCCACTCAGACAACCTGCACTCCAACAGCATAATGCAATTCCAGATGTTTAACATGAAAAGCATCTGTGTATCTCACTTAGCAACACTATGCTGGCTTAATTTAATGGTAATGAAGTTATAATCATTTGAATCCTAAGGCAGCAATTCTGCCCACCTAAACAAAAATGTGCTAGAAAAGTGCAGTAAAAAGTAAACTACTCCAAGTTGTGTGTCCCTACTTAAATTAATAACCAAGGGTTATACCATCAGCAGCTGACTCCTTTTCATCCTTTTTAAAAACACTATGTTCCTCTCCTTCAGAAGCACTTAGAAATGAACAGTGAGCTCTACCTAGCTCCAGTGAGAACTTCTCCATGCATAGAACCCTGTGACTTCCAAAGATCCCAGGAAGAGTCTGACTCTGTGAAACCACCTGGAATTATGGCCAGGCATCTCCTTTGAAGTGTGAGATCCAAAGTGGATTTTCTATAAGCATTGGTTAGGGTGTGATAAGAAAAAAATCCCAAAACAAAACAAAACAAAACCCCAAAACCAAACAAACCCAAAACAACGAAAAAAGCAAACAAACGAGTAGGGGGGAACCAAGCTAGGAGGGGGGAACCACGAAAAAAAACCCAACAAACCAAAACCAACAACAAAAAAAAACCAACAAAAAAAAAAGAACAAAAAAAGCCCCAAATAAACCACAACCCAGCAAGCAAAAAAAACCCGAAACCAAACCAAACAAACGTAAAACAAAACCCGACAAGACTTTTCTGCTGTTTTTACTGCACGAGATTCCTTTCAGCAGGTAACTATACCCTGAACGCTTTTTGTGCTTATGGACAAACACTGCAGACCCACAAGACGCTGCTCCACAACCCCGCTCTGAGGGACCGCGGCAGCACCGCCCTCCGCGCTGAGGGCGCCACAGATCCCGGGACCGGCGGGTGCGGCACCGGCACACGGGACGGGCGGGCAGGAGCGGGAAAATGCACCGCAAACGCGAGAGAAGCGGAGGAGGGACCAGCAGCGGGGAAATGCACCGCAAACGCGAGAGAAGCGGAGGAGGGACCAGCAGCGGGGAAATGCACCGCAAACGCGAGAGAAGCGGAGAAGGGACCGGCAGTGCCTGAGGCGGCGCCGCTGTGAGGGGCGAGCGTTTCCCGCCCCCGCCCAACCCCTGGGCAGGTGCCGGGGCGCCCCCGTGCGGCGGGGCGGGAGGACAGCGCCCCCGTGCGGGTGGGCGCGCCCGAGCGCCGTCCCGGCCCCCGGGAACGGCCCCGGTGTGACCGGGATTTACCGACCACAGGCACGGACCGACCCGCGCAGGGAGAGGGGCTGAACGGCCGTGGCAGGGAGCTGCTGCTGCACTTAGAAAAAGTATCTTTTCTGCCACTTCTGTGTCACTTGACATTCCTGCTGTGAGCATCAAGTAACAGGCATCTGTGGCAGATGTGCCTTTGGGAGCCAAAAACCTCTTTTAGCTCGCAACAGCGATGTGCACAAAGGTGACAGTGAAACACAACATAGTTCAGGCCTTCTCAAAGCCTACAGCATCTCATGTTACCACTATGCTCGAGGCTGGTGGTTGCTATGGAGTCTCCCTGTGTGTTTGCAAAGTACTTCTTGGCTTCAAGAGACTTGGCAATAGTTACTGTACTGTCTCAATAATGCAGCACTTTGTCACGAAAAGAAGTGAGAAATGTTTATTTCTCGTGTATTTCTCTCATTCCATAGGTAACCAGATTTTAATTCTGGTATTCAACTTCATTAGACATCAGGGAAGAGAACACTTTATTCACCAGATCGTACATGAAATTCCTTGCTCCTACACAAACTTCTCTCCCCAAGATATTTGGAAACCCTGTGGCCCCGCTGGGTTCCTATGGCACAATAGAGCCAAGCACTGGGGAGAGCTGTGGGCAAACGGAGCAGGCGATCTCGCTCCATAAATTCTTCAAACTGATGTTGAAATCAATGTCTGCTTCTTACTAGCAAAAACTGAAAGACTTCTCCCGTGCCTCCGAAAAAGCTGCTCCGCTCCCTGCACCAACATAGTCCTGCTGTCCCACGGGACTGCCAGACTCCGAACTGACAGGAGCCCAGTGTGGGCTGAGAACACCAGGACCCTGCGCTCACACTGCCGGGCTGGGCAGCGGCGCGGGCTCGGCCGGACCGGCCCTGCCGGGAGGGCGGGACGCGAAGTCGCTCCCGTGCACCCCCGAGCCCGCCAGTGATCACGGG
>VWYI01008026.1:826023-853174 GCA_013399455.1 Anthoscopus minutus | reverse complement strand
GCTGCAGCGCGGGGTAGGGCCGGCCGCGCTGCCCGAGCGGCTCGGACCCTCCTGCGAGAGTCGCCCGGCCGGGCTGGGGGAAGGGGCAGGGTTGGGAGGGGACAGGCGCTATTGGGGAATGGGGCTTTACTTTGCTGTGCCCAGGTGCTTAACTGGCGTAGGCTGGAAAGAAAAAGCACCCTCTAGAAAGGTACGTCTTGAAATCTTACGGGTTGGTTTTGTTTTAATTAGCTCCGCGGTCAGAGGCTTTGAAGTAACCATGGATAAAAGAGGAGGTGCAACAGAAACTGAAAATGGCGATGCTTTCCTGGAGCTGAACAGAATTACAACTAAATACCCACATCGTTACACAAAGGTCAGCCCGCTCTCATTTCGTCTCTGAGTTGTACGTGGAATTCTCGGTTACAGAAGTAGAGTGGGAGGTGGAGGCTTCTGTGAGAGGGTATCAGTGAGGTGAAAGCTCAAAAGGCTTTGCTTGGATTAAGATTTGCAAGGTGCTATCAAATGAGCAACTTGTTAAATGTGATGCAGTTGTGCAATCTTGTCCTCGATATGCTTTTGTTTCCTACCATCTTATTTTAATATCTGAGCACCCCACAGCATGTGCTGAGAGATTATTGTAGAGGCTGAAGTATGTTGTTCTACCAGCTTTCTCAAGCACTTCATAGTTCTGCTTTCAGCAGTGCTCTTTTAAGAAGTTGACTGAAATGTTTCCTTGTAGTAGGTACCATTTCCTAGGAAGGTGTAGCACACTAGATCTTCTCAGGACCTCTCATATGTTTACTGGATGCCTTTTGTAATCTTAGAATTGCTCATATTTGATTGCTGGAAGCTTAAACAGTTGTGACTCAAATCAATGCTTAGTGTTAAAGTGTTAACACAGGTGCTTTTGTTTAACTGTGATGCCTAAATATATGTGTGAGTGGAAGAAGAAGAGCCAAATAACTTGCAAATAAAAAAGCAAGATTGTTCCGGTACTGAGTTTGATATGCCATGGGGTTTAGGATTCATATTTTGTTTGGGGTTTTGGTGAAAAATGCTTTTGGAAAGAGTCTGTAATGGTGGTTGATTTTCCCATGGCTGCAAGCTGTGGGAACAGGTGGTCATTGCTTTGTGAAAACCTGTTAAGATACTTTGCAGCAAATGGCCTGAAGTGTGGAGCAGGATGAGACAGTTTACTGTTGCTGACTGTGTTATCTTTCTTGAGGAATTCAGAGCTGTTGGCTTTTTAGTAGGTTGTTTTTTAAAGGAAGAAAAAATTATCATTGTGACTCTGTTCTGTTGAGATAGTAGAGCTCTGGCTTATTTTAAGTAGACATCAACAATAAACCGTGTACTTCAGACTTGGCAGAATTTCTTGGGAATAGTACAGCTTTCTAAATCTCTAATTTTTTAGAAAAGACGTGGCCTTAATTTCTGAGGATGCAAGGTATACTGTTATTCAGATCTAGTTAGTCAGTTAACTGCTAAGTGAAAGAGAGGAGCTGTTTTTAAATCTCTTCTGCTGAAAAATTGTCCTCTATTCTCTTTTAGTCTTGACTAACTCTCCTTGTGTAGTAACTGCATGCAGCTTCAATTTCTGCTGTGCTTTTTAGGGCAACATTCAGCCCATGCTGATGGTGGCTGTTTACTGATAGCAAAGCATTGGTAGCTTCAGTTTTGTTAATTTAGTACCTATAGGTACTGACGAGGATAAAGTTGCTGAACTCATGCCAGAAGGTGCCCAGTCTTTGTTTATCAGTTGGTTTCCAAGGAGCCTAAATCAAGAAATACCAGAAATCAGTCTGTGTTAAAATACTTCGCATCATATTGTTTCTTTATGTGTTACAGCTCAAATATTTTAAGGTGGTGAGGTAATCAACATTGTAGGGCATTTTCATGTGTTCCAGTTTCCTTCTAAATAGGGATTGATGGAACACTGTTTTGGGGTATGTGCTACTGCTTTGGATAGGGGAGTGATTTCCTCTAATGGTTTATATTCACTTACTACCACTAAGAAAACATCTGGCTCATACTATGAGTACTTGTAAGCTGTTTGCTTAAAACTGTTTGATAACAGCTAAGCACACTTTTCCCCCCAGCCTGCTTAGAATGGGTGTAAATTAAACATAAAACCCTACATGTGGAAGTGCCAGCATTTTTCTCCTCTGTTACAGGAGTGCTGTACAATTTTAGCTGTGTCTCTTCTAGTTCTTGGGAAGCTGTTCCTCCAAGGGTGCACAGCTAATGAGTGAAAAGCAAGAAACAATTCAAATTTTCCTCACTTGAGTAGAAGAATTGTGATAGGATGTGAATGAGAGCCTGTGGACTCCCTCTCGTGGCCAGCAAAACAGCCCATTCCCCATCTGTGATGGACAGGGCTGTTAATACTTGTAGTATCTGCATCAGGCTCTGATAGTATTACAGCACTAATGTTCCTTACAGATTGAGGTTTATTTTGGGAAGCTGTGGGCAGGGAGGCCAGACTCCCTTTAATGGATCTCTTTTAGCTGAGGTCTAATACAGGGGGATGTTAAGGTTTTGTCCAGCTACCAAATTGCCATCTAGAACAAGTGTCAAACTCACATAGTTAATGAACTGGTTTTAATCACGTGGGAACAATGATGTAAAAGTTCTGAAGGATTTTGTATTTTTGAGGGGAAAGGGTAAAGAGATTTTTGTTTGGCTGATGTGGTGTCTGCTGTTAGGATTTCTTTATCCTTCCAGCTGCCCACTGACATCTGCACAGGTCTGGATCAGTTCAGTACAGTTGGGAGTGAGGTGGGTTGAAGAAAGGGCATCTTGGGAGAATGAGTAAATGTAACTAGAAATGCAGCAGAGTTAATATTGATTTAAAGCACTGATGGACATGCCATTAATAATGCTTTTTGAATGTTGCAAAGTGCAGTGAGACTCTGCTGGTTGCCAGTCAAGTGATTGACTGCTCAGGGCGTGCAATGGTAAACTAAGGGCTAGTAGAAAGTGGTGAAACAAGTTATCCTGCAGCATTGATTTGGTGTTGGGTGGAATGGTTAATTGCATAACACATATATCTTGGTGGTCAGAAATGGCAAGCTTGTCTAGAATTTCCACTTCTACACCAGTAACTGGAATTGTTTTAATGCATTTTTTACGTGCTGAACCTTATATAGCATTAACCATGGCAATTTTTATTCCTTCTTGAGAACTCACCAGCTTTGGTGTCCATGATCCCTGTGTTGCTTATAAGCTGAACTGTCCAGGGAAGTGAATATGTAAACATTTACTGTGTGAATAGTCTTGGAGTCTTCACGAGGACTGAGCTGGCCTAGTAAGGCTTAGTGCTCTCAATAAGTGTTTGGTCAGTGGCCACTGGTAGAACAACTTAAGTATAAACTTTCAGTGCTGTATTTCACAGGATATGAAACAGCATATTGGAAAACCTGAGCTGTCAAATTAAAACACTAAATTGACAGGCAGTCTGGAATAGATGATTTGAGTAACTTAAATCTTGTTTGAGTGTGAATTGAAATTCATCTTGATTTTTAAAATTTTTTTTTTCTAGGAGGAACTGCTAGATATTAAAGAGCGTCCCTACTCTAAGAAAAGACCTTCTTGTCTTTCTGAAAAATATGACAGGTATTTTCTTAAATATACAGAGGTTATATACATTTCTTTCAAAATAAAAGTTTAAATTGCAAAAAATGCTTATCTAAGAAGTGCTCTTATGTTGATGGGAGGTATACGTGCCACAGAGTTCAGACTGCTACAGAGTCTAGTTTTCAGAAGTACTGTTCTACTAGGAAAGGCTCAATGCTCTGGCCAGGGGTTTTGTTCTTTGAACAGATTATTTTCTGCTGGATCTCATAATTTCACACAACACAAGTCTTACAGACTTGAAGGAAAAAGTACCAGTAGCATAGATGGGTATGTGGCACAGACTGGGTCAGGCTGCAGCAAACTGCCTTGCTTAGTGGATTACTCTCCCCTGTTGTCACTGTACCTCAATAAAAAATGGAGGTGAGTGTTCTTGACTGGTGCTTGTAGGTTTATTGTGCAGCAGTTTTACTATTCAGATGAATTTATTGTACAAGTGTGAGATTGAGATAAAATTACTCAAATGCTTAAGAGCAGCACCATATGATCGACTTGAACTGTTTTTCAATCTACTAGGCAAGCTTCACCAATAACTAGTCTTTTGAAATCTGATAGTGGGTATTACACTTCTTTGCTGTTACAGAAGAGATCCAAATGCCATGTGTGAAGTAATAAACTGTAGTAAGGCAGATTTAGAAGTTGGATATGAAAGATAATTCACTTGTACAGGTTGCTAACCAGTGAATTCTAGGTTTCCAGCAGTAGCATTATGAAGTATTTATTAGACTACAAGGTAGTGAACAATCCTGCAATTTTATTTTCCTAGTGATGGTGTCTGGGATCCAGAGAAGTGGCATGCATCTTTATATCCAACTTCAGGAAGAACTTCACCAGTGGAAAGCTTTAAAAAAGATTTGGATTCAGATCGAACTTCTCTTATGCGTAGGATAGTAGGTGAGTGTGTTCTACAGCACTTTGCTCAAAACTAAACCTGGGCTGTTGGCAAAACCTTTCTTTTGGGATAACACAAAGGAGACTAAACAAAGTTTCTGAAAATTGTTTGACTGCACAGGATAAGTGTCAAACGAATCTTGGTTGTTCCAACTAGACTGTATTGGGTTTTCTGGTGACTGTTACTTAATAACAAATCTGGGCAACAGTCAGTTATGTCCTCCTATTCCTGCCATATAAGAGTGAATACATATGTAAAATGCAAGTGCTGGGACAATTTCCCTGGAACTCAAGGCTGAGTACTCAGAAGATCTATAGTGGGAAAGCAGGTACTTCCTAGGAGACTGCAGTGGTTCCTCAATACCCAGCTGTAAATTTTTTGTTTGCCCCTCCTGTGGTCTCAGCTAGATCAGCTTCACAGAAAAAAATCACGAGCATTTTCTTTTAAAAGCTCTGTGATAGCAGCACAGCTATGGAACAGAAGGCTGCAATACAGACAACTCACTTGTCTTTACTAATACATTAAATTTAATGGGTTTTGTGTGGCCTTTGACTTACAGATCCAAGAGAGCGAGTGAAAGAAGATGACTTGGATGTAGTCCTGAGTCCCCAGAGGCGAAGCTTTGGAGGTGGCTGTCATGTGACTGCATCCGTCAGCTCCCGTCGGGCAGGGAGCCCCCTGGAGAAGGACAGCGACGGTGTCCGTGTGATCGGCGGCCGCAGGATTGGCAGCGGCAGGATCATCTCCTCCAGGAACTTCGACAAAGACCATCGGGGAGGCGATTCCAGGGATGCCAGAGACCGGGATCGAGACAGGGACTACAAAGATAAACGCTTCAGGGTTTGTTCTTTCTTTTCCTGATTGCGTGTGAATTTGGGGGGTTTGGACACCTGGCTCTAAAAGCACCAGGGGCAGGTGAGCTGCATGCAGCAGTTAAATGTTCTGTGCAAGTAGGCCCTTTGTTCTTAGGGTGTGAAGAGTGAGTGCTTGGTGTGTGGATATAATTTTCTGAGCCTGAGAGAGTTTTTCAACAGATGATCTGTTCCCAAAAGAAAATCTTTTGAGAACGTTTTCTTTCAAAGACTTGTTTTTTGTAAATAAGTTTTGGTTCTCAAAACAATGTCACATTCTGTTCTGAATGTGTTTTTCTCTTCTTCCACCAGTAAGACCAAAGCAGTAGTTCCTTTGGCCACCACGTTTTCCTGTATCAGGACACCTTATACAAAAAGGGTTGCTAAACCCTAAAATAAAGGCTTTCTGTCTCATCTGAAAAAAAAAGCCTCACTGTTGTTCATGAGTCCATGCTCCTATTTTGTGTCCTCTAGCACACTTGGTGCTCCAAAACTTAGTTACATTCCTTCAGAGAGCTCCACAGGGATGCATGTAACACTGTTTATCAGACAAACCCTGCCTGTGGCTGGCTTTTACTAGCAAGAGATTCAGAAGTCTAATAGTTCATTTGTAGTTCTTGACCTGGCAGTTGTCAGCAAGCATTGTCTTTAACCTCAGTAAATGGGAGGTTTCCATGTTTTCAGGCTTGATTTACACCTTTTTTTTTCCAAAAAAAGATGAACTGCTAACTCTCAGGCTGAAAAACTGAATTTATAGAAGCACTTGCAGATCAATAGCTTTTGATGTAATGAAGCAGAAATTGAGCTGTGAAGCTTAAAATTTAAAAGCTTAGAGTGTACAGGGAGGTTGTATATGCATTTAAAAATACTCAGAACTGTGGTGAAAGATGGAAGTCGGGGAAGAATCTTATGAAGCAGTGTTTTATTAATGCTAATGTTTTCAATATCCCCCTTCAGAGGGAATTTGGTGACAGCAAACGTGTTTTTGGGGAGCGAAGAAGGAATGATTCCTATACTGAAGAGGAGCCTGAGTGGTTCTCTGCTGGACCTACAAGTCAGTCTGAAACCATTGAGCTCACAGGCTTTGATGATAAGATTTTGGAAGAAGATCACAAAGGGAGAAAACGTACGAGGCGACGCACAGCCTCACTGAAAGAAGGTAAGGGCAAATTGCACAAAAGCTCTGCTTGTCTGCTAGTGGGGCAGATTGCTGGGTGTAGAGGTGACTGTTACAGATCCAGACAAGTGTAAATGAAAACCTTTATCTTAAACTTGCCTGACTTTTGGTCATCCTCAAGCACAAGATGTAAAACCTATAATGGTATTTGTAATCTGAAATATCAATTACATGATAAATTGCTTTTCTTTTTCCAAAGAGAGGCAGGATTGAGAGGCTGGGAAAAAACCTTGTATGGATGTTGAATGATATTAGAAGTTGATAGATTATTCTAAATGTCTTGTTCATTTTTATATCCTGCTGGGTGCTGAAGGCTCTATTTAAATTAAGCTAATGCTCTGAGGTTCTTGAAATATTTTTTTCCTTATGGTAATACTAACATTAGGAGCACTGATCTGGGCATGCAGCTGCCAGTAACTTAGCTTTAAACTTAATTAGGAGACTTAAATTTGTGTGCAGTCATTGTATTATTACCAAAAAAAAGTTGCAGTATGGCAATAGAAGATGACTTTTTAACACTAAAAATTTTGCTGGTGGACAGCATAACTGGATTGTAGTGCAGTTCCAAGCACAGGAGTTTGTAGCCATGTCACAACCTTTTTGCAGTGCCCTGTGCAAGCTTGCTGAGAAGTCTTTAAAATGAGAAGTGCCTTGCTCCCGATGAAGGAGGAGAAGCAGTATTTGTCATATGTTGACTATTAAGAACCCATATCAGAAGGCAGGGACTGCCAAAGGATTCTTAATGGAAAAACAGCAGCAGCTGTTGACTGCAAGAGCTGTATGTGCTTGGTGTGCCATAACAGCCCAGACTGATCAGGATGCAGTTGTTTGTGCACAGTTCAATGGCAATTCTTACTTTTTTGAGCTAGATAGTCTTACCAGCCTAGAAGCTCTGTGCCAGGAGTTTTAGTGGGTGCTGTTTTCTCTTGCAGGAGCCAGCACAGGGTAACTGCTGAGGTATCAGTTGGGGGCTGAGTTCCTTTGGGCCCATGCTTCTAATACCTGGGCAAGTGCATTGGCTGTCAGGCACTGTTCCTACAGGAAACAGTCAAGTTCAGTGATTCAGCAGTCACTTCATTTTCTTTTTAAGGCATAGAATGCAATGGGGGAGTGGCAGAAGAGGATGAAGTGCAAACTGTCCTTGCCAATGAAACTCCAGCAGATCAAGAAGTTCCTAGAGAAGCCGTTTTGCAAGAACCAGCCCCAGGAGAGTTTGACTTCAATGAGTTCTTTAACTTGGATAAAAGTGTTCCTGGCCTGGCTTCAGTGAGTTTTTTGGGTTTTAAGACCGGGTATATTCATGAGAAGCATTTTTGCTGCAGCTGTATTCTGTGAAAGCTAAAACTTCTTGCTTTGTGGAAGTTTCTTTATGAGGTAGTGTGTAAGTTTAGGATGAATTTGCAGACATTTAGCTTTGGAGTGTTAGGATGTTTCTGCCAAAATGTTAATCCTAGGACTGGCTCCATCTCCAGAGTAAATGTTTGAGGCAGACTAGCTGACTTTTTTCTTTCTTTTGGTCACTACTTGAAGGCTCAAAATTGATATTCTAAATGGACCTTCTTTGGAATTATTAAAGCTGTGTTCAGAGAAGATTCACTGTACAAATTTAGTCTAGCTGAAGACAACCTTTTCTATTGAATTTTGGGAATTGCAGCAAACAGATGTTCTGTGCAGACTTCCTGGCAGGCAGTGAGCCTGGAGATACTACTGGTAATGTTCCTGAAAGGTTTATATCTTTATTACTTAAACCTTTAAGAGGTTAATTAATTTTAAGAACTATTACTCCTGTGTTGGATAAACACATCCCACCAATTCAGTCAAAAGTCAAAAATTGTGCTTTGACTGCAAACAAACACATCTGACATGGTAAAGAGATGTTGAGGTTTAAAAAAAAAAAGGACTTCAGACCTAATCTTTCATGTGGACAAGCTGCTTGCATTAGGAAAGAGTCAACATATGGTGCTAGTAATTTAACAAATACATGGAGGAGTGTTCATTCTCCCTATAGAAGTTGTAAATGGTTTCTTTAGTCTGATATGCAGTGTACGTGCAAGATGGTGACTCCTTTCAAAAGCAGGGAGTTCCCAAGTGAAAACACCTGCTGATGAAACAGATGGGCAGATGTTAGAACTTGTCATAAAAGTGAGTTTCTTTGTACTGGTGTTATGTCTGTGACAAGTGTTATCATAGGTTTGTACATATTTCTTAATTCTTCTAGTATGTTTGAGTCAAAACCAAATGGAGCAATACTAATTTTTTCTCTGTTGTAAATAGTGTTGAGTGCTCCTTGTTTTAGAATAAAACAATTTCTCTGAGAGGAGGAAGCTGTTCTTCCTTTTGTCTAAAAGCAAACATGCTGCCTGAAACTGCATCTTTGCCTATTGAGCCAGGCTTTAACTGGGTACTGCTTTGCAGGATTGAAGAAGCTTTAATTTTAATTACATTTTAATAATGCACTGATTCTTAAATACTTAGGTTCTTTTGACACTTCCACTTTAAAATGGTGTAGTTAATGGTCTTTGGGTGCTCTGATTCTGCTTTTTCAGTTACAGTTCTACTGTGAGTAAATATTTGGTGTCAGTTAGAGATGTCCACTGGGTTACATGAAGGGACTGCAGAAAAAAAACAGATCAAAGCTTTGAGACTCTGGCAGCAGCATCTAGTTGTCTGTAGCACAAGAATCTTGCTTGCACAGTAAAGCTTCTCAGAGATGTTGCTGATCTTGCTTATGTTAAGATTTTTTCTGTTTTCCCTCCCTTAGATGATAGAAGATGTGCTGGGGGAAGGTTCAGTGTCTGCCAGCAGGTTCAGCAGGTGGTTTTCTAATCCCAGTCGTTCTGGAAGTCGGTCAAGTAGTTTGAGATCTACCCCTCATGAAGAACTGGAGAGGCTAGCAGGTAAGGCTGCAGGACAATGCAGCGTCAGGTAGCCTCCTTCCACATTCTTTCTTACTCATTCAATAAGAAGTTGGCAGATAAGGCTTTAGGACAGTGAATTCTCCCACAGCTTAAGCACTTGGCGTTCTTTTGGAAGCTCTTAGAGTATGCAGTTCTAAGTTCTTTTTTAATAAATGTTCTTGTCAGTGCTTCCTGATGACTTTCCAGCTGATCTTGGGCAAGGGGTGTGAGGCATAACTTTGCAGAGGCATGTTGAAGTTGGTTGCCAGTGTATGTTCATCTTGAGCCATTGGGTTGGTAAACTGATGTCGCAGTGCTCCTGGTTTTGCTGTTTCAGGTCTAGAGCAAGCCATTCTCTCCCCTGGCCAGAACTCTGGAAACTACTTTGCTCCCATTCCATTGGAAGACCACTCTGAAAACAAAGTGGACATCCTAGAAATGCTACAGAAAGCCAAAGTGGACTTAAAACCTCTTCTCTCAAGTCTTTCAGCCAACAAGGAAAAGCTTAGAGAGAGCAGTAAGTGCCTCTTCAGCTATTGTCAAGTTCTTGTGATGCAGTATCTCCCAGCAAGAGGCTTGGTATTCTGGAAACCTCAGCTGCCAAATCCAGGAGTAGGCAGTGTTGTAGACTTACTTACAGTACTGAAAACTCAGTGTTCAGCAGCTCTCAGTTGTGTCAATATCATCACTGACTCTTTTCATCCTAATCACAGGATGACATCAGGACTTTATCAGACTGCTTTAGTGGCCAGAAACAATTATAAGATGATGCAAGTCTTGATCTGAGTTTCCAGCTTTGTGTGTGGCATTTACATAAGTTCTTTCATACTGGTGACTGGTAAAATCAGCTCTGAAACTGTAGCATTTTAAACTCTGGCTTTACCAAAAACTGACAATATAAATCATCCATGACAGTGTCTATAATAGATCACATTGATCCATCAAGTGTCAGTATCTAAGAAGTTGAACAGGGGCTTGAAAATGTGGGGTGGTTTTAATTTTATTTTTTTCAGCTCCAGCTTAGGGATTTGCATGTCTGGGCCCATAGCATGCATGGAGTGTACAAAATGCATGTGTTTTGTGAAATCTTGAGGTCTAATTCCAAACTGGTTTCTCTTTGGCAAGCAGCATGTATTGCCATGTAAACTGGACTGAAGAAAAAGTGATGTCCCTCTGATCAGTGTGAAGCAGCTAGGAAGGAAAGCATCTAAGCACTGCAAATATTCTTAAGCATCCAGTCTGGGAGTAGGGAGTGTTGGCTAACATGTGAAGAACTTCCTTAATTTCACTTAAAAAAGACTTGTAGTTCTATTTCTATTCTGCTTAGTCTGACTTTCCTACTAAAAGCTTTTTCAACTTTGATCCTCACAAACCAAGGATGAAGGGAAAAAAATCTGTGGGAAAGCTTCCTTTCACTCAAAAGTACCTGATGTGGGGCTCTGCATTCCCATAAAATACTGTACAACTCTTCAAGTGTTGTGGAGTTTTCAGGTCAATTCCTCTCCACCAGCATCCTATTTACTCATGTTCCATGCTGCATGTCTGCATCATTGTTTCTTTTCTCCACCTTCTTGCCCAAATTTCCAGTAAATCTTATTTCTTTGGGCCAACATCTGGAACCCATGGCATGCTTCTGTCTTCCTTTTAAGGTGTCATACCTTGTGATGTGTGTTAGCTGGTCCATACAGGATGTTTGCCTTGCTGTCAGGCACCAGTAGGTGTTTGTGTGTGTATACATGCATATACAGGAAAAAGGTACTAAGTGCTAAGAGCACTGAACCTTATGCTGGTTATACCAGTGAAATCTTTCTTATAAAAGGCTTTAATTTCTGAGCAAAAAATCTACTTCAACCTTTATGCACACTGAGCTTAGGTGTGTAACTGAGTCTTTAAAGTATCTAGATTTAACAGGTATGTATTCTTTCTATTTATGATAGCTTCAGAATTTGATATTGGCTTCCACTGTGGCTGTAAAACCATCTGGTCTCCTGGAGTATTAAGATAAATGAAACTTTCCTAATTGAAAAAGAACCAACTCGATTGTCACATGAGTCTTGTCTGTTAAATGCAGGCAAAGTTGTAAAATGTAGCAATAATGTTTCTTGCAGGATAAATGAGAGACTAAGAATTTGGTAGCTGAAGCCTAAACAGGTTTCTTGTAGAGTCTTACACGGCAGTAGTTGTGCATGTCAGTTCTCTGAATTTGGATATATTAGAATGTCAGTCTAAACACAGGTCAGTCATGGTTTGACAGCTAGTATCAGTATCAAAAAATAAGGTTTTGGCTTTTCCTAGTTTTCAAACATCTTCTATTTAACACCTGCACAGAATTATTAGCTCACTTGAAAACAGAACCATGGTTTACCAGTATTTCTCCTGTATTTCCCAGCACATTCAGGAGTTGTACTTTCAGTGGAGGAAGTTGAAGCTGGGCTAAAA
Source organism: Anthoscopus minutus (assembly GCA_013399455.1). NCBI lineage: Eukaryota > Metazoa > Chordata > Aves > Passeriformes > Paridae > Anthoscopus > Anthoscopus minutus. The sequence continues at coordinate 841,303 of VWYI01008026.1, read as the reverse complement.
GGTCTGAAAGTGGATCAGGAGGGGAAAATTGCCACTCCCTTTATGGCTGAGCAAATGGAAGAAGCCCTGAATGTCAGTGGCTCCAGACAGATGAAGAAGGATGGGGATATGACTGCGTTTAACAAACTCGTCAGCAGCATGAAGGCAAGTGGGACTCTGCCTTCACAGCCCAAAGTCAATGTAAGTAGCACCAGTGGCTCTGGTGACCTGAGTTAACAGGGGCATAATAGCCAGCCCTTATCTGAAACCCAGATGTTTTTAGTGACCTTTGTTTATTAGAGATAGGTCAGTCTGTTATTTTACACTTGATTTTTAATGTCACTTTTAGTAAGATGAAACTGAAATGAATGCTTGTTAGCTGGAAGATTAATATTAAACAACAGATGATAGTAAGGTTTGGACTGCAAGGGATTGTAGGATGAAATTTCATCTTGCCACTAACTGCCTAAACAGTATGCTTGACCCAGAAGCTGTCAGTAAATATTTCTGGCACCAGAAGATACTTCTAACAACTCAGTAGGTCTAAAGCATGTGCTTTTCCTGCCAAACTATGACCAAGGACTTTTAGACTCATCCCACTTCACTAAAAGATAGTGAAGAATGTAAATTTGCCATGTGAAGAATTTGCACATTGATCTCAGGCTTAAATCAAGATTTTGCTTCTGGGTGTCTCTTTAGGTCAACGTGCGATTTTGAGGCACAGAAGAATATCTTAAATAATTTACTTAACAAACACTTCAGTTTGTATATATTTTCAGTTAACCAATGGCTCAGTGTTCCATTTCCAGTTTACACAATTACATAAATCTGTATATTTGACTAAAACTTGAATGAGGCACAGTGAACTGCCTGTATGCAATCTAGCACAGGATATTTTTCTTAGATAGGAGAGATCTGTGAGCCAGCTCAGCCCTTAACTTTGCTGAAATTTTATTTGGCTCATGCATAAACTACTGTTCTGCCAGAATAGATGAAACTATTTCTGTCGCTGAGATGAATGTAGGTAGTCTCTTAATGAGCTTGGTTGTATCTATGTCTAATTTACAGTGTTTTTATTTTCTTAGCAGAGCCTTGAAAGCCACTTAATGTCACCTCCAGAGATGTCAGGCCAGCCTCTATCAAAGAATATTTTGCAGGTATTCTTACTGGGGAGAGGGAAGTACTTAAAAGCATACATATCCCCAATGGGAAAACAAAAATTATTTGAAAATAAGGCATTTTAAGGCAATTATGGGATCAGTAGTCAGATGAGATGCTATAGAGAAGAAGGAGCCAGGGACTAGATCTGTTCACCTAAAAATTTCTTTTGTCATGTTATTTCCTGTAATTACATCTTGAAAGTTAAAAGCGTGCTGAGTGCCTAATCCTGGCCAAACCAGGGTTGGTGTGTCTGGTTGCACCAGTCCCTCTTGTCTCTAAACTGCTATAAATAGAGCAGCCTGTAGTGCAGCAAAATGAGCTTGTTCCTGTAAATTGGTCACTTTTCAAATGTTCTTTCTTTGCTTCTTAGGAACTTCTTGGTCCACCCATTACCAGACCTGCTTCATCAAATGTCTTAAGTGGCCTGATAGGAGGTTTGGAGCCTGCAGCCTCTTTGCTGACACAGAGAGCCCCATCTCCCCCCATTCCACCAGTGTTCCCAACACGAGCTGCTTCTGCAGATTACCTGCGCCACAGAATATCTTCACCCATTGGTGAGACTGGTTGCAAAGTGGGTTTTCATTACTTGAGGGGTTTTTTTTAAGACTGCTTTATAGAAATATAAAAACTTGCTGGCACTTGGTGGGCAACTAGGGTAGTGTCTGCCTTTTGAGTGCAAAGTGCCAGTTCACTTACTAGTCTCTAATTTAATTGATCACCCAGACCTCACAGTCCGTTCTGGTGTGGAATAATGTTCTCAGCTACTGTGTAAGAATAACTTTCAAGGACTACTTGGCCATTTGTATTACAAAACACTAGCAGCAGCCTCCTTTTTAGCTCCCCAGCTCTGTGACAAGGAAGAGATGTAGCTCTATGTGGATTTAAGGGTTGAGCTGAGCGTCTTCGCAAGGAATTCTTAATTCATGTAGTATTATTTTACATTGGGATATGTATTCTCTGTATTGAAACTGTTAGTACTTTGAAATAAAATTGTTACATATTCTTTAGGTTTTGGACAAGGTTCTCAGCAATTGCTTGGTGATCCATTTCCAGGTGTAAGGAAGCCCATGAGCCCAGTTGCTGCACAGGTTAGATGACATGCTTTTTGCTTAATGTATTTGCATCTCTTTCTGTTCTGTAGTCTAGAACTAACTTGTGGAAACATTTAGCTGTTGCATCCAGATGTTTGTACTTTGTTAAGTTTACGCTGTGTGAGGATGCAAAGTCTACTTTAGTACAGTCTCAAAACCTCATTGCAATTTGGCCCATCTTAGAGTACCTCAAATACAATGTTTTTTGAAACTTCTATTGCCTGTCAACAAAACAGAGACTGTTGGTGGGCAGATGTAGTTAAAGACATTAGTAGCTATAGCAGTCAATCTTCAGCATCTTAAAAAAAAAGCTCCAACCAAATACAGGCTTTGATTTGTGTGGTTTTTATGCAACTCTACCTCAGATGAGTCCCCTGGAGATCCAGCAGGCTGCATTAGAGGGACTGGCACTCCCACATGACTTGGCCATACATGCAGCAAATTTCTATCAGCATGGCTTTGGTAAACCACAGATGGACAAAAGCAGAGATGGCTACAGAAACAGGTGAGCACCTGAGTGCAAAATTTAAGGGGTACGGTGTTAACTAATTCTTAACATCAGTATTGTCTTTGGCTCAGTATTGCCACCAGTCACTCAGGATTGCATTGGTTCTTGGCAGTGCTGCCTCTGATTCTGTACCAAGAGCAGATCTTCTTCTGACTCCCTGTCCCTTCACAGGCAGCAGCGAGTGACTAAGTCCCCTGCACCAGGACACAGAGGGAATGCATCTTCTCCAGCCCCTGCAGCATCCATTACGAGCATGGTCAGTACCTGATGTTCAGTGGTTGTAGGGAGAACTGTAAAAGTGTCTGCAGTGACCAGATCATAGCAATGGAAATCGATGGGAGAAAGGGAGGCCATCAAGTTAATCATATTCATGTATCTGTGGCCATGTGATACAGGAATGAGTTTCCTTTCATGCTTAACTGAATGTCTTCACCTTGGAAAAGAGCCTTTTCTGACCACTGTCTTACCTAAAACTGAAGAAATACCATTAATGTTACCTTGACCTCATCTTCTGAAACCAAATAAGGATGATTATGAAAACTCAAGCCATCATATTTGGGTGGTTAAATTTTCAAAAGACAAGTGCTGAAAGCCATGAGATGCTTAAGAGAATACTGGTGTTTGGGTATGAAGTGTCTGACATAAGTGTCTGTGGGTTGAAATAATGCCTGGGAGGTTCAGGGTCGCTTTGAAAATGAGTAAAATCTCAAAGCCAGGCTGTTGCCTCTCTGCCTTCAGTACTGTGTAGAATGTGGTTTTCATATAAATTTTCCAATTAATCAGTCAAGTACTTGCAGCTCAGGACTGACATAGACTATCACCTGCCAAATGAAACAAGTAATACAAGTTTGTATTCCAAATGAATGACTTCCACAGTTGCTGTGGATCTCTGAATGGGGGGAATGAGGCAATAGTTCTCTGCAGAACATCAGCCCTGCCCAATGCAGATGAAGCAGCTCTATAGGAATTCCTATGGAGCTGCTCTCTAAAACAATAGCAAAGAGGAAACAGCTGTAACTTAGACTACAGCTCAGCTATTTTGTTTCAAGCCTGTTGAGGTACATTTAGCTGAGAACAGCTGCAGATCTTGATATTTGACTTGCAAAAAAAGCTAAAGAGAAATGCTTAAACTACAGAATAAAGCTATGAAATAAGGTGAAGTAAAGTCATGGACACACAGCAGCTGATTTAAAAGAGCTTTAAATGGGAAGGATGTGCTACAATTGGTGTCCACCCACAACTGAGATATTATGGCCTGGATAATGAGCACTGGGTGAGGCATTGCTTCTTACTATGTTCTCTGCAGCTGTCTCCTTCCTTCACACCTACCTCGGTGATTCGCAAGATGTATGAGAGCAAGGAGAAAAGCAAAGATGATCCAGTTTCTGGGAAAATGAAAATCAGTGATGTTAAAGATGAAAATCAGAGACCAAATGAAGGTATTGTAATGGCTTTAAAATACCACAAACAAAAGAGATTTGGAATAGACTCAGATTGCCTTAGCACACCCAGGCTACCTTTAGATATTCCTGATCTGTGGAGATGAGGAGGGTGTAGAAGTGAGGGAGTGTATAGGAGGAGGGGCCAGAGCTGTGTAGGGGATACACTTCCAAGTGCACTCTTCCAGTAGTGCTGGGGCTTAATCTCTATTTCATATCAATTTCTGAGCAGCACTAGGAGGGCTGGACCATAACTGTTTGCAGTTTTTGTTCATGAGCAAGCACAGTGATAATAATGATTCCATAGCTCTCTACACCAGAAATTGAAAAGTTAAGGGTTATCTTGAGACAATGACAAGCTGCTTGCATTAGGAAATTAAGCTCCTAAGTGTAGCAGATCAGGGAAGCATTTTGTTACCCAAACTGATGTAAGAGGCTATGAAAAGAAAATGCTCAACACCAGTTGCCTGACCCGGTCAGACTGACATGGCCAATGGCCATGGCACTGAGCATCAGCACTGGTAGCGGAGGAGGCAGCTTGCAGTTCGTGGTTGCAGTCCAACTGAAGTACCTCCACTGTAGTAGTTGATGCCAAGGTATTTTAGGCCTTGTCTAACTCACCTGGATTGTCTGTGGAAGTAGCTTCTGGAGGTGCGTTAGTCTTCTAAATCTTGCTAAGCAGATGTCAGATGTAGAAGGCTGCTGTTAACCTCCAAACACAGCTAAACTGAAAACCCACCTTTGGCTAGACTTCTGGTACAACTCCAGTTTATAATGTCTAGCAAGGATCTCTTGTACCTCTTATCACCTTTGGCACTGACTCATCCATGCTGCTAGTTCAAAATTCCTAAGAAAAAGGAAAAATAATTAAAAGTAAAGTTACTGCTGATTCTGTTTCATGTAAAGGGATTTCTGTGGAACATACTCCTTCTCATTACTCTTTTGAAATAATTTGGCCATAAGAATCCAGAAAAGATGCTTACTATTAAATATACATGACTATAGCTCAGCTAGTTCTGGAATCTAACTATCAAATCCAATCATTAAGCTTTAATTTTCATTAGGTAAAATCTCTAGCTGTGGAGTGTAATAGCTGTATTCAATTCTAGCTACAGATAACCTACTGTCTAGTTCTGTGGAGAATGCAGATCAAGGAACTTTGCCCACCTTAGGTACCAAACTACCTGCACTGCAACGCTCTGCATGTTCCACACCTCTTACCCAAGCAAATCGTTGCACCAAAGAGCAAGACTACAGGCCCAAATCAGCTGGTAGGAAGACTCCTACAATGGCCTCCCCAGTACCAGGAGGCCCTTTCCTTCGTCCTGTTCATCAAGTACCCCTTGTTCCCCATGTACCACTTGTACGACCTGCTCATCAACTGCACCCAGGATTGGTCCAGAGAATGATGGCACAGGGGGTCCATCCACAACATCTTCCTCTGCTGCAAGCAGGTAATCCATACTTCTTTTCCTGTTCATGCATGTTCTCTTTGAGACTGACTTTGTGTTAAGCACAAACTGATACTATTGATAATCTTTATTGTATATGAACTTACCTTTAAAATCAGACAATGAATTCCAACCCATTTAAATATGCATGTTTTATTTTATGTTAAGTTCCTTATCCTTATCAGGTAAGAAGTTTTCTTGCTCATGTTCAACAGGTATGCTTCCTCCTGGAGTGGACCTGTCTCACTTGCAGGGAATATCAGCTCCCATCCTTGGCCAGCCTTTTTATCCTCTACCAGCAGCAAGCCATCACATCTTAAATCCACGCTCGGGGACACCTTTGCAGCTCGCCATGATGCAACAGCAGCTACAACGATCAGGTAGGCTATAAGAGACAGCAGCAGTGGGAGTTCTAGAAAGCTGCTTTCTGGGGTGTTGAGTACACTGTGCTAGCAGGAAGCTACTTTAATTTAGTTATTCATGATCATTAACCTTGTGTGGGTCTCAAGTGGTTTGGGCCAGTGCAGGCTGTTATGCCAGAACAAAGTCCAAGTGAAGTGTTTGGTTTCAGAACATGTGTTGCTACTGACAGATCTGACTCTTGCAGCATGTGTGCAGGCTTTCAGCCTTCCTGGGCCACAGGCCACCCACTTCTCCAGGGAAATGCTATTTGATCCTGGTCTTCCCTTCAAACCCGTGTGATACCGTGTCCGGAACTGGCAGTGTCAGGCCATTTATGGGAGTACTAATGAAAATAAACACGTGGTACCTGGACTTCCTGGGGCTCATAGAATGAATAAAAGCCACGTTCAGCTCACATGCCTTATCAGGTGATAGCTCAAGGGCAAATCTGTGCTGGGTATTACTCCACATCTAATAGCTCTACATTTCACAGGCTCTGGAGCACAGGGATCCACTGCTGGTGCACAAACAGCCCCTCAAAATGTGCTGCCTCGGACTGGATTATCTCACGGGCACACACAGCTTGACCATCGCCCCAGCCAGAGAAGTGGCTCTCCCATTGGCCTTGCAAAATGGTTTGGTTCAGATGTCTTGCAGCAGCCTCTTCCATCCATGCCATCCAAAGTCATCAGTGTAGATGAACTGGAATATCGGCAGTGAACAGTGACCACTGGATGGAACGCTTGTGATTCTTTAGACTGGATGAAAATGTCCATAGTCAGGACTTCACCTCTGTTTGTTTTTTTCGGGGCTTTTATTTTTAGCACTCTGTGCAAAATTTGCTTTTGAGAGACTAAAGCACATGGCACCTGTCCTGGTCTCATGTCTGCATCAAGACTAAAGGATTCCATTATGGCTTGGATAGTGAAGCCTGAAGAAATTTAGATGCACGACAAAGCCAGTTTAATCCTGGAAGTGTCTATTTTTTTTTGTTTGTTTTTGTAAGATATGTGAATGAAGTGCTGATATTCTCTAGTGTAGAGGTAGCAGCTATGGATTCCTTCTGCAGAAAACTACGTGTATAGACCCTTCTGTACAGACTTGTGTATAAACAATCTTTTGTACATACACACCTAGAATAGCCTTTTTGAATCTAAACAGCTGTACATAAGAGTAGCTGATAACAGTTGAGCTTTAGTTGTGCCTATGGTTTGGACCTTTCTCCATTGTATGTGTGGGACTTTCTTTAAGATTAAAGTTGCATATCCTAAGTGTGAGTGAACAGGATGAAGTTGCTTTGCCTTTTCTTGCTGCTCATCTCTTCTAGGTCTCCCTCTCACATTTGTCATGTACTGTGCACTCAGTGTAGCTAAAGTGTCAAAGTAAAAGCCCACATCTTGCTGTCTATGTAACAAAGGTCTGATTCCCTGTGACCCTTGCCACCAAATGAGAGAATTGTTTAGTCTTTGAAAGCCTTGAGGATGGGACCTGGTGCAGTCATGATAAAGCCAGATCTTCAGTCTGTAGGTACCTACTGGTTGTTGCTTTTTCAAGAGGGCTGATGCTGGTCCTTGTTTAGCTGCAGTATTTTCCTTGTTTTAATCTTTCAAGCCAGTTACTAAAGGTCATCAAAATGGAGCCTTGGAATCCTCACCCTTCAACTCCTCAGTCTCATAGCTGTGGATATTCTGTACTGCCTTCAGTGCTGTTCATAGAAGGGAGTCCCAAGAACTGTCCTCAATCTAGTGTGCATCTGGTGATGCCATTACTGTGAAACTTGCCTTTGGAGTCTTGTTCTGTGGCTTGGAAGGAGGAGGATGGGGTAGTTTTGTGATCTTACTTGTGTATATTTGGTTTTAAAATACTATGTTCCTTTTAAGCCTGTTTCACTTCCCTGAACAGTTAAATGTTCTCTTCCATCCTTCTGCATGGTTCCTCACTTCACTCCCTCACTTGTGTTGAGTCTAGTACTGCTGTCATGTCCTCTACCTAGCTTAGGCCATTGTGCTCTTTTAAGAGGTGAAAGTAAAACCAGAACTCTCACAGACTTGCTCTTTCTTAGGTCTCACTGAAAGCAAAACCAGCAGCAGGAAAAAAAAAATCACTTGTCTGTATTATAACCCTTGCCAGTGTGCTGTGGTGGGTTTGTTTCAGTCCAGCAGAGACAGTGTTGTATGGAAATAGCAAGCTGAAATCTCCAGCATGGAAGCTGTTGGAGGTCACCCATACTTCTAAGTGGTTGTTCCCAAAACAATCCCTGTAAAACATGCAATCACCAGCTTGTCCTTGTAAGATTGTTTTCATACTTTTTTAACTTGACACTTTCCCAGTAACATTCTGTAAATAAAGTTGATTCTACCAGCTCTCGGTATCAATTGCTCTTGTACTAAATTATGTGTGAATATTGATGAATTTCATCAATTTTCATCAAGGGTTTGAGCTGAGATGCAGAAATCTTCACTTAGTCCAGGGGTGGAGAGGATCAGTCTGCTTTGATAAGAGTAACTGGCCTCACTGACAACCCAGGATGGAATTGCTACATTTAAATGTCATGATTGTGAGGAAATTCCTGAGGCTCTGTATTAGAAGTTGCAAAACTAACCAGCTCTGAACAAAGTGTGAGTGTGAGGAAACAGCAGTGAAACCCAATCTGAGTACCAATCTCATCTTCTGCCCCTTCACTCAGGCTCATAAACCAAGCACACCTGCAGTTCAGCTCACTTACACAGGGATCTAGAAGTACAGGTGGAAGTGCTTGGACGTTTTCCTACCAGGCTGAGTAGCAGCCACTGTTCCAAGGATTTAGTCTTTGAGTGGGTGTCTCTAATCACTTTGTCTTCTTGAATGTATAACTTGAGGGGGAGTGTTTTTTCATGCATCTAAATAAATACCTCTACAATTAAACACCCCTACTTCCTTTTTGTAGGAGAGCAAATGCTAGAGGCCGATGTACTTGATAAAAGCTTCTTTGTTCACCTCCATTAAGCAACAGAACCACCCTAAGAGCACTGTGCTTCTCTTGGGCACTTCTCTATCTAGGCAGGAAATTCTTTTAAGAAAACTTAAAAGCCTGCAGTCATACAGACACAATCAGCTAGCTCACTTCCACTAGTCTATACAACTGAAAAAGCAACTGTTCCTGAGCAGAACTGACCAGCTTTTCCACAACTGCAGAACTATTAATAGCCTTGAAGTATTCCAACAAGAACACTCAGATAAAGGCAGCTGGAACTCTGTCCTCTAGCATTGTTTCATAAGATATGGCTCTCTAGTGTCTGCTTTTCATGTTTTGTACTTTGAACAAAATAATTCCTGATCTGTGAACTTTTTTTCTAATTTGGGAAGACATGTACATGCAGTAGAACCTTATCACTGCAATCAAAGCTCTTTGTATAATTTTGTCCTTGTGAAAGTCACTTAACCAGAGTTTTTACCTGTAAGTTCTGCTGGAACAAGCCCCTGTAGTGTAAGTTGGCCAGAAACATCACTTTTACCATGCAGTAAGGCACTATAATAAAAGGCCATTTCTAAATCAAAATGGGGAGGGGGGGGGGATTGTCACAATTAATGACAAATTTCAGGCACAGCAATGAACCATGTAAGAATAACTTTATTTCTTCACAATCTGGATAACATCCTCATCTTCAAGAGTATGGTCTTTACCAACTTTTTGAGGGTTGTGTTTAACAGATGAACCCCAGACCAGTGCACTGAAAGAAGAAAAATAAAATTTAAAAAGCTTAGAAGTATGATATGCAAACAGACTAGCAGCTATTTCTGTCACAAAGCTAATAGAGAAAACAATGCTTCAGAGCTATTTTTATTCTCCTACAAGTACCTGGCTGAGTGGTCAGTGTGAACCAGTGTTAGAAGCAGATCAAAACAAAGCCTGAATCTGTCCTGAAAACCCATGTGCATAGGACAATGGCTTGTAATGATGTGTCCAGTGCTACTTTTAAATAGCAAAATAATTTTTTCTCCACAGAGGACATTTATGTAGGAAAGAGCATGAGAACATCAAATATAGCAACTGAAGAACTAAGTTTAATTACTATAGGCAGATTTATTCAATTTAACATTAAAAATGAGACCTGGTATTCCCTTCTAGTTTAGAAGAGGATGACATAATATACCTGAAGGCAAGTTATTTTCTATTCTGTATATTCTTGTACAGTAATACTTACTATTTAAAGTCTTTTATGAGATTTTTGTGGATCTTCATGCAAAAATCCTCCACTGTGGTCTTGCAGTAAGGTAGTACCACAGGAGAGGTGTAGTCTGGGAGCTGCCCTTTAGGTTTGGTGTAGCTGTAACATAGATGGAACTATCAGTCAGTTCTCCTTTGTAACTGCAAAGGTTTCTGGCTTGAGAGCTTTCTGAAAGTGCTTTTAAAAAAGCCAAATGGCAATAGTTGTGGGAAAATAACATGCTTCATGTTATGGCTCCAACATGCCATTGTTTTTCCTGTGAAAACCTCAACATACATTAGAAATAGCTCCTCCTGAAGTCTATAGTAGATACCTAGACCACAGATACAAGGGATTGTGAATTGCCTTTTCACAATACATTCTGTATTTTTGCAAGAAGATAGATATAAATTTAAAAGATAACAATTACTGTACTATTAGTAAATTCATTCCTAAGTTCATCCAAAAATGCCTAAGAATTATGAAGTAAACCAGCACTAACTTGTAGTAAAAATATCTGGAATTCTAGATGAAGAACTAAGTTCTGTCAAGGGAGCTGCATCCATGACAGACTGAAAAGATTATTGCATCTGGAATCACAGTGTTACCACGAAGTTTGACTAGAGTTCCATATTTCCAGGAATTTTTAAAGATGTGCTTTGGCCTTGGTTTCACAAGGTTCTCATTTAATTCCCCTACAAATTCAAAACAGCACTGGTGGCTACCACACAATAGCTAAGACAAGCACAATTTCTGGGTTACAAAGAGTTACCAGTTAGTAGAAAAGCATTATAAAATTTTCCTCATCCATTCCTGAAACCTTTTTCAGTCTCAGCCATACACTTAACTTCACAGAAAGCAGCAATTTTCACTCACATTCGGACTAGTTTCAAGTAGTCCCAGATCTTCTCCAGCAGATCATCAAAGTTCCAGCGATGATGAGCAGATATCGGGACACAGTGGGGTACTTTGTAAATGATATCTAGTTCTTCAATGGAAATTTGGTCAATTTTATTTAGGACATAAATGCAAGGGATGTAAACCCTGAAAAGAGAAAGAAATTGCTAGAGCAACCTGACGGCAGCACGCTGCTATCTCCACTGCAAAGAAAAAATGTTTTGAAAAGCTTATTCCTATGTTGATGCCACATTGCTGGCTCAGCTTCCATAGGAATCAAACCCAAAAACCAATTCTTTTCTTTGTAATACAGACTGCTGGTGTGCCACAGCCAGGGAGCCAGCAGTACCTGTTTCCTTCCACAACGTCAATCAGGTCGTCGGCAGTGGCGTCGCTGCGCAGCGTCACGTCAGCGTTGTGGATTTTATACTCTGCCAAGATGCTCTTCACTGTCTCGGTGTCCAGCTCACTCTGAGGACACTGAACACAGACACACACAGTGTTGAGGAATGGCAGAGCTAACAGCCAAATCAAGTATTACAATTAACAGTGCTGTCACCTAGCAACCACTGCATACACATTACTAGAAGGAACAGCTGCATTTTAAGTTACTGGACATAACTGATTTCACCGTGGCTGGTCTGAGGAGAGGGAAAAACAGACTTAAATCCTAACAGCTTCCTTTCTATTAATGCCCCATTGAGAGCTGCAATCAGACATTTCAGAAGCAGTGTTTCCTTCCAGTTTGGGACCAGATGCAACACAATGCCTGTATCTTCTAGTTCAGAGCCCAGACAACTACACTTTAGGTTCTTAGAGCCCAGAGTTCTGACTTTTGATATCTCTGGCTATTTCTGTGCTTTTAAAGATTTAAATTGGTTGCAAGGCCTGAAACTGAGCGATCCTCTCCAGAAGGACACTGTAGCCACCGAGTAAGAGACAGTTTTTGCACATTCTCCTTTGGATCTCAAACTTGTTATGTGTGGAAAGCAACTGAGGCTGTTTTGAGGGCAAGGAAGTGGTCAGGCTCCAGGAGAGGTGTGGATGACCTCTAAGGAAACTCACTGCAGCACAGTACAGCAGTTCAGCTCCTGAAGAAGTCACAGCACAGCATGGTCCCAGACATACAATCAACTACAAATGCCTCTTTCTTCAAGCAATTTGTTTTTTAGTTTCAGTTAAAGAAAACTTCCAACTTACTGTGGCTGTAAGGTTAATGCCTCCTTTATCCTTTTTTTTAAAGCCAATATTGGGGGGCTTACTATTCAGACGAATTCCAAATCCCTCCAGTTCATTCTCAATAATTTTCTTGTGGCCAAGGGGTTTCAGCACATCCAGAACAATCAGAATGAGATTACAGGTTCGAGCAACTAAGAATCAGAGAAAGAAAGTCACCTCTCAAAAACCACGCTCACATAACCTGAGACAAAACAACCACAGTACAGCTCGTTGGGCTGATGAGACCATGAAACCCCTGAAGGCAAACATATTTGTTATTTTTAAATACCAGTGTAGGACTGAAGTTTATTGTGTTGGCCAAGCATCACTGATACATCTTTACATCCTATAAGAATGACAGAGGCTGGAAAAGGTCTTCCTGTCTCCATTCAGACACCAGACTGAGGACAATTAATAGGGTGAGGAAATGAAAACAGCAGCTTGTTTAGGATGGGATCAGATCTGCCTGCAAAACTGGCATTGTGTTTTCAATGAAGTGATGCAGAGCACCAACCTAGCAAGGGCACAAAGCTAGAACTGAAAACAACAATATGAAAGCAGCTACTGCTTCTCAGCAAGCAGCTCAAGTCCAGCAAACAATCCAGCTTTTTAAAGACATCAGAAACAGTGATTCAACCCTCCATTCTCCTGTACTGTGTTACATGGACCAGTGACAGGCTGCTGCCTCCAGCTCTAACACACTCACCTGCAATGACTTGCCGTCCTCTGCCTTTGCCATCTTTGGCACCTTCAATAATTCCTGGCAGATCAAGCAGCTATTCGTTCACAGGAAGGAAAGTATCACATGAGAAAGTATTCTTCATTAAATCAATCCTACTTTTACCCTTCTAAACCAACTGACTCTACTGCAAATCTGAACAGAGTATGATAAGACTGTTTCCCATTTGATTGTTATATATTGGATTATCCCATGTGTCCTACTCGTACAGTGGAATAGAACATGTCATAGGGAGTAATTAGAACTACCACAGGAACTTCTTCCCAGAGCAAAGTGAAAAGCAGGGGGAACTCCATACCTCATAGAAACATTTCCAATGTATTCTCAAGCACTTCTAACCTGCTAATGTCAGGCCAGACCACTCAACCCTAACAGCAGAGCATCTGTATAACCCCTCCTACCCTCACAGACACAAGATCTCACCTGGATCTTTGCTCCTTTGTACCTAATGACTCCAGGCACAGTAGTCAGCGTAGTGAATTCATAGGCTGCCACTTCAGAGTACACACCAGCAAGATTGCTTAGAAGAGTAGATTTCCCCACTGATGGAAAACCCACAAACCCAATGCGGGCATCACCTGTCTTTGCAACATCAAAACCTGCAAATAAGGAGTAGAAATATTTGTCTAATGATTGACATTTTCTATCTTATAATGTTCTGGACACTAGACACACTATTGTTTTTAATATTGCCTAAGCAAAAGCCAAGTAATCTTTCCTAGAAGGCTGAGAGTGGGAAACAGACAATCTTTATTGCCTTGTGTCACTTTTTAACACCCCATGATGTGTACCTGTCTAATAAAGTCTTGGCTGCAAAGCTTCACAGTGGACTGTATTTGACTTGAGTGTAAGTGGAACATTCCCTTTAAGCACTGCAGCTTAGGCAATTCACACCCTTATAAAAACAGGTGGCTGCTGCAAATGTGCTTCTTTGTGTAAAAACCTAAAGATTTCTGCAAAAATTATATTAGACAAAACACAAAAGCTTTAATCTACACTTCAGGAAGGGCTCCACCCAGCAGCCCTAGGAAGGGCCACAAATCATACTGCAAGGATGGAGCAGGTTGCCCAGAGAAGCTGTGGCTGCCCCATTCCTGCAAGGCCAGGTTAAACAGGGCTCCGAGCAGTCTGAAAGAGTGGAAGGTGTCTCCGCCATGACAGGGGGGTAGAACGAAATACTCTTTAAGGTCCCTTCCAACTCAAACCTCTCTGTGATTCTATGACTGTTCAGCACATGATTTGTGCGGACAAGAGCCTCCCATTTAGATGGACTTCCGCCACACCTCCCGCACTTGGACAGCTCCGGCATAGACAACGCACCTTCCCCGGGGCCGCCGCCGCCGCCTCCCTTGGGGGTGATGAGCTCCCGGCGCAGCTTGGCCAGACGGGCCTTCAGCAGCCCCAGGTGGTGGGCGGTGGCCTTGTTCTTCTGCGTCCGGGCCATCTGCAAGGGCATACGACCGAGGGCTCACACCGGGAGCGCTCTGCCGCCCTCGGTCCCTGCGCGACGCTTGGGGACAGGGCCCCGCCACCCCTCCAAGGCGCGGCCCAGCGGCCGTCTCCCTCCCCGGCCCGAGCCCCGCGTCCGCCNTGCCCTGAGGGGAGGCGGCGCAGCGCCCCCTGGGCCGGGCGCAGAGCGCGCGCCGCCTCACAGAAAGAGCGGGCAACGCTGTGAGGGGCGAGTGTGAGGGGCAGATGCCTGAGTGTGAGGGATCCGTGTGTGTGAGGGATCTGTGTGTATATGAGAGACGCGGGTGCCGGTGATGTCCATGTGTGTGTAAGGGATCTCTGTGTGCCTGAGGGATCGGTGTGTGTGAAAGACCCGTGTGCCTGTGAGATCCACGTGTATGTGAGATCCGTGTGCCTTTGACATCCATGTACGTCTGAGTGATCTGTGTGTGAGAGATCCGTGTGTGAGAGATCCGTGTGTGTGTTCCGTGTGTATGTGCGAGATCGTGCGTCTGTGAGATCCACGTGTGTGAGAGAGAGATTCCTGTATTCGTGGGATCGGTGTATGTGNCCCGCGGGAGGCGGAGGGCGGCGGTGCTGTACCTCCGCCTCAATCTCCGCGATCTTGGCCAGGGTGCCGCTCATGGTGGCGTCCGGCCCGGCCCGCCCGGCCGCCCCTCAGCCTCAGCGCCGCCGCTCCTCGCGCACCCGCCGGGGCCGCGCACGCGCGTGGCGACCTCTCGCGAGAGGCGGCGGCCG
>VWYI01008026.1:786570-816414 GCA_013399455.1 Anthoscopus minutus | reverse complement strand
CCCGGGGGCGGGCGGGAGCTGGAGATGCACACCATCAGCTCCAAGGTGTTTGGAGACATCCTGGACTTCGCCTACACGTCGCGCATCGTGGTGCGGCTGGAGAGCTTCCCGGAGCTCATGACGGCCGCCAAGTTCCTGCTGATGCGCTCTGTGATCGACATCTGCCAGGAGGTCATCAAGCAGTCCAACGTGCAGCTCCTCGTGCCCCCAGCACGCCCTGACATTATGCTGTTCCGTCCGGGGGCTGCTGATCTCGGCTTCCCTCTGGACATGACCAACGGTGCCGCTTTGGCACCCAATGGCAATGGCATTGCTGGCATGCCTGAAGACGAGGCCACGCGGGCTGCGCTCACCGCCGCGCAGTCCTCCCTACCCGTCCTGCAGGGTGTGGACCGCCTGCCCATGGTGGCGGGACCTCTGTCCCCACCGCTGCTGGCCTCACCCTTCCAGAATGTTGCTGCTAGTGCCCCCACTTTAAGCACCAAGAGGGGCAGAGGGCGTCCCCGTAAAGCCAATCTCTTGGACTCCATGATGTTTGGTACCCCAGGGGGCCTGCGAGAGGCTGGTATCCTGCCTTGTGGTCTCTGTGGGAAAGTATTCACGGATGCTAATCGTCTTCGGCAGCACGAGGCTCAGCATGGAGTGACGAGCTTACAGCTGGGCTACATAGACATCCCGCCCCCGCGACTGGGTGAAAATGGTGTTCCTGGTCAGGATGATCCCGATGCACCTCGAAAAAGAAGCAGGACGAGGAAACAGGTGGCCTGTGAGATCTGTGGCAAGATTTTTCGGGACGTGTACCACCTGAACCGGCACAAGCTGTCACACTCTGGCGAAAAGCCTTACTCTTGTCCAGTGTGTGGCTTGCGGTTCAAGCGAAAAGACAGGATGTCCTATCATGTTCGATCGCACGATGGCTCTGTGGGAAAGCCCTACATCTGCCAGAGCTGTGGAAAAGGCTTTTCCAGGTAAGAGAGTGCTTGTATGGACCACTGACACAAACAGAGACGTAGAAAGTTGACTTTCCTATCCCTTGGGAATGTACTTAGGATAGTTTGACTGTTCCACTTTAAAATGTTTCAAGGAATGAGACTTCCATAATTTCCTCTGGGATGCTATTCTGCAGTCTCTTGGAAGGGTTTAAAAGTAATTAAGACATTGAACTGGGAGTCAGCTGGCTTCTGGCTAACGTTCCCAGCTTTGTCCCAGAGCTGGTTGTATGCGTGTCCTTGGGCAAATAAGTTAGTCTCTCTCCCTCAAATGACTCCTCTGTGAAATGGGTATTGAAATAATTACCTGCCTCACAGAAGTGTCATGAGATCGCTGATGTGTAGGTAGTTTGAAGGTGCTGTTGAAGTGCAAAATAATACATCTCAAGATTATTATTTTTCTCGTATCCATTTTAAATTTTCTTTTTCTTAACTTCCCTTCATTTCTCTTAGTTCGTAATGTTTTTTATCACCCAAATGTGAAGGAAGAGGTGAGATTTCAAAGGCTGCAGCATCAAGTATCTTTTAATACATGATCTTTGTGTCCTTTGGGTTTACATCCTTCTGAAGGGGATCCTGTTTCTGCCCTGCAACATACGTAAGATCTGTGCATTTAATGTTGCTGATTTTTTGTTGTCGCTGTTTGTGGGAGCTAATTTAATAAGTAGTTTGGTACACGTAGTTGTGGTAGTGGTAACTTATAGTTTGAGTTAATGATTTTGAAACTTTTTTGGAAGTTTGCAGCTCGCTTTGAGTGTAGAAGTAGTGGGTGGGAGGGGGAAGCATACACTACTATTTCTGTACCAGCAGTTTTTCGGTTTTCTATAGCAGATGATTTGCTCTAACTTGAGGGAAGGACTCGAAGTCTGAAAACAAATCAAAAGGCCACCAGACTGTGTAAATTGTGGAATTGTGCCTCTGCTCTCTTTTTGATAGAGGGACTTTCTGTTATTGAAATAAATTATGAAAATGTAGCCCCGCTCCCACCCGCCCCCTTTTTCTTTTAAGTCGGCAGTAATTAGGGATGTTCCATGTTCATAAGGAATGCAGATTCAGTGATGGAAGGTCACAAAATGAAAATTTCATCTGTGGCCAGAAGTGAAAGTACTTTTCTTGCTATAGCGCTACCTGGGATCGTGTGCCAAGTTTTATTGTTTTTACTGACAAAGGTTTCTGCTGTTGCTGAATGAAAGGTTTTTGTTATTAAGAGGAAGTGAGAAATACATGTTGAGTTCCTATTTTCCCCAGTAAGTTAATGTGAGCAGACGGGAATGCTGTTACAAAAGTTAACAACAAATCCGTTTGCGTATATGTAAAACCGAAGTATGAATGAAAACCAGAGACTCTTTAAGTTTCACTATTCACTCTTAGGAGCAGCCAGAGGAAGTTGGACGAGCGATGTCTAATTTTAGTGTCCTTCCCTGTATTCACTAGCGCCGCACGTGAGGTTGCTGGGCTTGAGGTACCCAGGAGGACCCAACCGGTCTGTCCGGTTACACCGCTTCAGCGCAGCGCTGCAGCATCGGCTGTAAGAGCCTCTCTGAAAAGTCCAGCCTATTTTTTGTCTGCAGTGCGTGAATTCCATCCCTTGCCCTCTCATTGGTGCAGCCGGGAAGTTGGGGGAGGAGAGGGTGGAGAACTTGTTTCCAAGCAGTTTTGGTCTCATACAATGAAAAGCTTTCTTCCCACTAGGAGAAACTCCCACCAGGACAATCTGCAGCTCTTCAGTCCTTTCTTCTTCCAAGTAGACTTTGCTGGTTGTGAAGAATGGTCGATAATTTGCTCTTCCATTGCACCTTCTAGTTGGAACGTTCAGAGCACTTTATTTGTATTAATGCAGTTTCCCTACCAAGTTGTAAGTTAGGAGTGTTTTTCATCTTGCAGGTGGAAAATGTGTCACAGCAACAGAGTTTAGATAGTCTTTTTTGCAAGAGGTGCTTAAAGTTGGCTTTTTTCCATCTGTTCTTAGGACATAAACCAAAAGGGTCTGATTTTCAAGTATTAAGCAACTGTAAATCAAAGTGTCCTGATTGTTAAGGTCAAAATAAGATTTTGGATGGGGACATGCAGGCTTGAAAATCATAACTTCTATTTCCTGTTTCCTTTGATCATTCAGTCATGATTTCTTCCTGAGGAGAAAATGCTGCCTTTTTAGCAAGTTGGAGAGGGTATATAACAAGGTAGAGTCCCAGCTGGTGATCTGGTTCTTGGAAAGTTAAATATCACTGCATTTGTCATAGATACAGCCCTGGGATTTTTTTTTTCTTGTTAAAATTGTAACTTTATTTTTAGTATTTGTTTTAAGTGTGCTTATGTGTATTTTCCTTTAAGGCCAGACCACTTGAATGGACACATCAAACAGGTGCATACCTCAGAGAGACCTCACAAGTGTCAGGTAGGAGCCAGACTGATTTGTGGGTAATCTTTGGCATTGCGTTTATGTGTGCAATCAATTCTGAAGTACCAGTAGAAATACCATGTATATGTGATTTGGGATAAATGTTTCTAAAGAGCAGTGTTCCACAGTGACATCTGCTTTACATCCCTCCTTCCCCCCCCTTGCCTCATCTACAGCTTTGGTCCTCCTGCCTCCCCCACTTCTACCAGATATTCTTCCCTACGGTGTCGTCCCAGGCTCACCCTGGATCTCTTACCCAGCCACCTGGGCTTGGAGTCGATGTCACTGATGATTCCCTCCCTTTTTTTTAAAAAATTGCAGTTGTTGCCATCAGGAGGCTCCAATGCTGATTTCATTTTTCAATAAAAAAATAGTAAATTGTAATTATCATAACTTGTCAAGATACTAGTTTTTTTACATTGCATAGCCTTCAGAACATTGCACTGAGCAAAATTGGAAGCTTTTTTTATATCAGGGAGAATATAAAAAATGGCATCACAATATCCTTTGTTGTACAAGATCGTAATGTTATATATAGGTTTTTACAGTTAATAAGGTTTGAAAGATCAAATGAAGGAATGTAATCCATTTATAGAGAGATTTAAAAGGTGCCTGAAAGTATCAATTAAAACAAAGTTGAGAATCAGCTTCCACCATCACGCATTGCCATCAGATAGATGTTGGGCAAACTTTTAAAACAGTTGTTGGGCTAATAATCTCTGTGCTTGACTTCTGAAGAAATATTTAATATTTATTTAAAGAATCTGGAGCAAGAATATTTTCTTTTTTTTTGAAGACAGTGAAGGTTAGAGGACTTTTTCTTCTGAAATATTTAATCATGTTTTATGAACCTAGACTATCCTACATGATTGCTGCCTCCTGATCTGCATTGTTGCATGTTTTGACACACCTATATTTCCTTCAAATTGTGAGAGTTTTGAAACATTTAGAAATTTTAAGAATCCTGGCAAGTTTTCCAGACAGCTGGAGACATCTAAAGGTTCCTGTTGACATCCATATGATCTGTGAAAGCCCTGCACATTTGAAAGTCAGGCCACAGAGCTGTCACATTGATTTAACTATCTGTCCTAGATAAAGCCTTAGATTGGCTCAAACTTCTTGAGATGATTTATGGGTTACAGATTTATACAAACTGGAAAATACCACTTATAAAAAGAATTCACAATGTGGGGACAGCAAGAGGTCTATGGATAAACTGATGGTGAATGTGTCCCAACATGAACGGACACTCATCAGTCTTTTGTTAGTTGGTACCAAGATTACTGGATGAACACTGTTTACAAATAACAGATAGCTATGGGTTGTCCTTTGCCAGCTGATGACTGATAATTCTTTTATAGTTTAACCCTGATTTAAGAATATTAAATATTAACTCCATGTGAATCAGAGAATACACTAAGAGCTCAGAAGTAAAGGAACATGGAAGCTAAGATGGCACAGCCAAGCTCAGCAGTTTCCTTGCACACATGTATTTTGTGATGGCTGTTTTCAAGAGCAGTCTTCCTTACTGTGTGTTGCCTAAAGTGCCATAATACTGCATGCACTGTTCATTGCAGTGCATACAGTATTCAGGCTATGGGTTATAATCATCAGGACAGAGTTAAGATTATCCTTCAGGCATGATTTGTTCTTGATTTTTGATTGTTTAGCCCTGCAAAGTTAATTTTTCATGAATCTTAAGGCACAGAAAATTTGTTAGTGACCTGTTGTGTGTCTTTGCAGAAAATGCTTTGAAATATCCTGTTTAGATTTAGAAAGTTATTGAATATGCACAGTTCTGCTGTACATTATAGAAACCACAGAAGGGATGCAGTCACTGAAAACTTGTTTCAAATATGAAAACTGATCTACAAATTGATAAAGTTCTCCCTGTGGTTATCTCATAACCAGTTATGCATCTGTTCCATTATATGTGTCTAACACAGGATGTGGCCACCAAGAAGGAAAATAGCTTAATATTGGCATGTTGTTCTCCCATTTTCCATTCTCTTTTCCCACTGATTTTGTTTGGCAAATTAGCTCCCCCTGTGAGCAGCCTGAACAGCATTGAGCATCCTTCTTGAATCTGTTCAGTTCCTGTTGAAAATTCCTGTTGTTGTCATGATTTGTTTATGTTTACTGGAAAAGAGAATTACTCTGTCAGTAAACAGAAGAGCACTCCAGAATCCTCTGTTGCAGTGGCATTTTTGGAATTTGTGCTCTGTTAAGATTTAAACAAACTGGCCATTCACCTGACCTCTTAGGTATCTTTGTAAACTGGTGATATGTAACGTTTTGTTGGTGTGGCACCACAGTACACTTTGGAGTACTAAAACAAAAGTGGGAAGGTGTCAACCCAACTTAAGAATAAATTAAAGTAAGAGAAATAGAACAGTTTTAAGATGAACATCCCCGCAACAGCTGTAGTTTTCAGTGCTCAATTTGTAATCCTGCACTCATCCCCCTGAAACAGTGGCTGTGCTTCTCAGATCTTTCACAAGTATCCTGACTTCCTGATGCCAAAGTCTTGACTCCAGCTTTTTCATTGCTGGTTAGATAGACTCATTTTAGGGAAGGTCTCCACAGAACCAAAGCAGCTGAGAAGTCAAGTCCAAGAAGTTGATTTGGTGTCCAGGCAAATGGCACTCTGGATCTTTTCCCTTGGATGATTGCACTGGTGAATTTGCTTTTTTCCCCCAGTCTGACAGTTGAGTCCTGGCTATAGGAGAAGGAGTGAGTCAGTTTTGTGGCCACAGTGGGGCAGCTCGGTTCCTCACCCCACGGGTTGGGGTGAAGCTGTCAGCTTTGGTGTGTTGATATACCAAAGTCAGGCTGCAGTTCGGGAGTTCAGGGATCTGAAAATCTGTGGACATGAAAGAAAAAGGGGAGAAAACAGAAGTTGGCTCCTCTCAGAAACAAGACAGGTTGTTCTTCTGACAAATTAAATAAAAAAGTAAAATTCCGGTTAAATTAAGGAACAACTTAATTGGCATCCCAAGTCCAGTGCCTATCCCATTGATTTCAATGCAGAATGAGTTTCTACCTGTCCTAATTTCTCTTACTTCCTGCCTATTAGCAGGAAAATGGCAGCCACCATGGAATAAGCTCAGAGACATCCACATCCATAGAAAAGTTGAAACTTCAAGAGGTATTTCTTAAACAATGTTTTTTAAACTTTATATATTCTTTTTGATCTATTTATATACCTGTGCAGTGTTTGATAGGAAAGCACTGGAGAGTTTTCTTCTGTGATTAACAATTAATGATAAATACTTAGCACTCATTTTGCACTTCACATCTTTCATAAAATAAAACTTTTTTTTTTCTCTATACCTTTTATAGATATTAACTATTTGAATATTAACTTTGGGGTTTTCTTTAACCCTAGTCTTGTCTGCCATTGTTACAATTCAGCTAAACTGGTTCTTGCTTTCTCCACTGGACTTAATTATTGTTTTTAAGCTTCCTTGCAGATATATTTACTATATAGCTTATCCAAAGGTGAGCTTAACACAACTCAGCAGCAACAGTGAGAAATAAAACACATAAATTATTATATTACTTTTCTATAAGCTTTCAACTTGCTGAGTTCACTGTGGGATAGATTTGTTTTTACTTCTGGCATCGCTGTATTTATGCGATTGGTCTGTGTTTCTCATTGGCTACTGCACTCCCAGTGCTTGGGTATGGACCTTCCTGGGGCTCCTTAGCTTTAGAGTTATTGATGATGGATCTCTTGGCTATCATTGTTGATTGTCCAGACATGTATTTGTAGTTGATATCCAACAGATTGATTAGTATCAGTGCTGCAATCCTGCCTTAATAGAGTGCTTTACCTCTAAAAACGCTTTAGTAAGTGAAAGCTGCACCTGTTTTGCTCAGCGCTGTGTACTGAGATTACAAATGAAATCTTTCATCTTCAAGAATTTGCCTTTTTAACCTCAATACTTTTAATTTATAAATCTTTGTCTGGTGGGCCTAATTAAACTGTGTATGTTGCAGAAATCCAGATAATTTTACTGTTGCCTCTTTAATTTCATTAAGTCCTGATCCTCTGAGGTGTTAAGTCTTTTACTTGCTGCAGAGCAGCCTCATCTCCATGGGATGTTTCCACACTTAAGCATCTCACAGGACCAAATGAGTGTAAAGCCTATTGAAATTGATAGGTGCTTTTCAGCTGCCTTCAATGTTTTCTGGATTAAGTTCTTGATTAACTGAATTTTATGTAATTATGTTATCCTCTTCTGTATTATCAATTTAACTTATTGAATTACAATTTTTGAATTTTACCGAGATTGTTACTTTAACAAGTTTTATCTCTATTGAAACAGTGGTTTGATTACACACTGATATTTAAAAATACAGTTTATACCCAGTTCCCAAGACATTGGACAGCCTCATATTTTTCTCTGGGGGTTCTGGTTATAGTTCTTAAAACTGTATTGTTTTATATGAAGTTGGTATAAACAAAACACTGTACACTCTTGAATGTCACTGCTCCAGCTTGGTCTGGTCATTCTGATGTGTGTTTGCTTTTCTTGCTCTTGTGAAATGGTTTAGACTGTAGTACTTTGTGCAGCATATTGCTGGTGATTTATTTCCTTTCACACATTAGAGACAGAGCAAGCCTTTCAGAAGTGTGTGCTGTGGGCACAGCCTGCCTGCCTGCCCATTGCTGGGGTTATAAAAATGGGAGGGAGCCTTCACCTACACAGATTTCAGCTGGAAAGTGGGCAAATAGAATCAATATTATCTTATGCCAAATCAAGCTTGTTTTGTGGTAGTAAGTGGAATATGATACCTTGACTAGGGGTAAGTTAAAACAGTTTACAATGTCATGCAGTTATTTTGGTACCTGCTCAGTTTTGAGCCTTCACTTCTATGGTTTGTCTGCGCTGCTGCTGTGGATAGCAGGATGACTCTTCTACTGTCTCTTGTCATATTGTCATCCTAGGTAATTCTCTGATCCTTTGTATGTCTTCACACTCCAAAAGAATTCTGTATACTGAAGTTAGATTTATCTCATCAAAGAGTAGAATTTAGGAAAATGACAGAGAGGACATTTGAGTGATTTAAACTGATTGTAATGGCTCAGTGAAATGACAGAACTTATTCTAAACAGGGCAAAGTGGTTTCGGCAATTTCTTCTGTTAATTATTACTTTAAAATTTGTATCTTCATCCTCAGAAAGGAGCTAAAGCCTTGCAAGTCTATCTTGGTATAAATTTTACTCTGTAGTGTGTCAGAGCTGTTTTCTTGCTCTTTTAATTCTTTTGAGTAGTAACATTATATCTTGTGCAATGTGTTGGTGTTCTGAATTTTTATCTGGGGGAGAAAGACTTGTGCATCATGTAATTTTTTGTGTTTGCACAAGATCTAAGGTATTTACTCTAAAGAATACTAAATATATTCAATAGTATGAGTGCTGTTAGCAGAGCTGATGAGTCACATGGTTCTTGTTATACCTGCAGACTTGTAATGCTTCCTTTGCCACTCGTGACCGGCTGCGCTCACACCTGGCATGTCATGAAGACAAAGTTCCATGCCAGGTGTGTGGGAAGTACTTGAGAGCAGCATATATGGCAGATCACTTGAAGAAGCATAGTGAAGGACCAAGCAATTTCTGCACAATCTGTAACCGAGGTAATGAAGAAACTATTTTTTTATTCCAGTGGGATGGGACAGCACTTGAGGGGAGCTGTAAGGCTGCATGACTCTCTGCAACAGGAGGAGGTTATACCCTATTTGTGTACATTCTCTGCTTTTCCTGCTGAATATTTAACCCTGGAGCTGATGGAGTATAGGTCTGGCCTTTTTACCTGGCAGATAGTTCCCAAAGATACTCAGTTTAAATGTGCTAACTAGCCAGATCCCTGTAATAACCACGATAAGTTGCCATGCTGCTGTTCAACATGCATTTTTATTTATTTATATTTTTTCCTATGCCTGATTAGATTTGAGCCCTTGCAGTCAGTTCAGAAGAAAAATGTTTTTGTATCTTTGAAAAACATGTAAAGTTGAAAATCATACACTGAACATAAATCTACATTATATACTAAGTCTTACTTAACCTCCTGGTGCAATAGAGTCAAGCTGCTTTTCCCTCTTAACAAAAGGAATTGCTTTGTACTAATGTACATTTATAAAACATACTTTGTAAAGAGCACTAGAAATGTGCTTTACCTTTATTTGTAAAAATACAGCTTTTCACAGTTGGAAGGGACTCATAAAGATCACCAAGTCCAACTCCCTGCTCTGTGCAGCACCATGTAAAACTAAACCATATGACTAAGCTTATGAAGCTCTTCCATCTCTTTGTGGTACTCTTCAGTTGGAGAGCTGGAAATTAAGGCTTTGTGGGATGTAAGGCAAGGTGAAAAAATGATTTTATTAGTGACTTTTATGTGAGGGATTAACTCACAACTTCAAAATGCCTTTTTGGCTAACACAGGTATACTTAGCTAGTAGGTGTTAGAAGAGATTGCTGCTGTGTTTTGGGATTTTTTTTTTTCTGATGAGTTATTTTTCATGACACGTGTTCTGTTTTCTATTTTAAGAGAGGTGAAAGCTTTTGAGAAAATAAAGCTCTTCTGTGTTTGATGTGCCAACTGTACAGGGAGCTTTTGGAGCTGATGACTAATGAGACATTAAATTGCTAGGGAGGTGTTTCCACTAGTTGAACAGTCTGTAAGTCCTGAAAGTGATGTTATCAGTTTGAGTGGAAAAGGTATCCGGGTTGAAAATCTTCAGGTTTTGAAGCCCCAGGTATATGGTGTGAAATGAAGCTTGGCCTCCTTTTCAGCTGAAGGCTTGGCTTCTGAAAAACTGCTTAAGCTTATCCTGATTCTTTTTGTGACAACATGAAAGATCCTGTTTGAGGTCCAGGCGCTGTCCTGCTCTCCTTCCATTGAACATGGTGGCAAACAGAAACTCAGATGGGTTGGGAGAAATGGTCTTTTGCACGATTTGTAAGCTTGAATTTCAACTTAACTACCACTGGATGTCACTGCAGCTCTTTGGAAATGGAGCCAGGTGACAAAGACGGACCCGGCATTCAAACAATAAAATGATTAAGTGGTTTATGCACATTTTACAAGTCTAAATGTACAGTTGCAATTTAAGTAAAATATATACTTCTCTGTAGAAGGATAGGAAACCTGTTGTACAGGAAAAATTAAGCAATTGCTTTCTTCTTACTGTTTGTGTATTCATGAGAGTTTTCAGAATTGTCTGCTGTGAATTTCTGTTTACCTCAGAATTTTTAAAATGTAATTATGAATAATGAATGTTAAATTTAATAGGAAGTATAAAAATTCATAGGAAGGGGAAGCTACAGATTGGATTTGTCAAACAATTGTGTTGTAAACTCACTGGTTTATGCTGTAAATTATGATTATAGATTTATGATCAATGATAGCAGAATTTTTAATCCCAGGTATTCTAGATTCAAAGTATAATGTTCATTGTTTTAAAGAGTTTTTTTTTAAATTGTACAGCCTGGCAAGATGAAGTGTAATGGAAAATTTCTGGATTAGAAATATCTATTTGATAGGCATTGGTGCAGTCAGAAGCCGCACACGGTAACCTGATCACAGCTGTGCCATGGCTGAGGTGCTTGTGCAGTGGGATTTTGTTTATTCTTCCCTTGGCTAATGTGCTGATGTATTTTTTAATTGAAACTTAGCTGGTTCTGGACATAGTAATTGTCAGCCTCTGGATATTATAACTGTCAAGCAAGAATGCTCTGCAAGCTCAGACTGCTTGTGGAGAGAATTTTGGATGCTGGCCACTTAAAAAAGAAAAAGTACATGAAAAGGTGACTCTACAGAGTTCAACATTCCCAGTGTTAATCACAGAGCTTAGACTCCCTCAGTTTATCCCACTGGGCTGAAGGCTTTTCTGTGGAACTTAGTGAAGTGTCTCATGTTGTTTTAAAGGTTTAAGGGGTTTAAGAGATGGGGATGGAACTCAGTACCTGGCAGAAAGCAGTAGTCAATGGTTTGTCATGTCACATGGTGCATTTGTTTATCATACTTACTTCTTTTACAATGGGGCAGTAAAATTTTAAAGAACTATGAGCTGTGATTTGATGCTTTTTCCAGGTTGTTTCCTTACTTGAGGTCTTTATGCTTAGAGTAATCATGGAAGCAATTTAATCTTGTTAAATCGGGGAAACAGTGAAGTGGTTTTGGGGGTTTTGTGTTTAGGGGTTTTTTTCTGCCTGGGATTTTGGGGTTTGTTTAAGTTTGTTTTTCTTTCTTGGTTTGGTATTTTGTTGCTTTGTTGTTTAATTTTTTTCTTAAAGAATTTGTCTAAAATGTGCTTTAAAAAATGAATCCTTAAGCCTCACTTTTTAAGACAAATTCTCTTTAATTGGTTTAAATAAAGAAGACATGTTCCTGTTGCATTGTTACACAGTCTTCTATTACTTTCCTTGGGAATTTTATTTGCTTGTGTGGGCTTTTTCAGAGAATTCAAGAGATTGATGACTTTGGCAGGTCTAGAGGTGGTACTTAGTAATTACATGTGCAGTTCAGAAGTTGGCGTTTGTGTTTCAAACACATACAGATTGTTTGTTTCAGAGAATCAAATTAGTTAGGAAAAGGGTAAATATTCCAATCACAAATGGGAATTTTTTTTTTATTATGAGTTCTTGTACACTTCATGATGGACAGAGTCCATTATAGTAAGACACATCCTCCTCATGTTCCGACTAAATCCAAATTAGAATTTTTGAACAAGAAGCATCCTGCAATTATTTCTGTAGTTTTGTCTCCTTATAGATCTTATCTAAGAGATAAGATCAAGGGGTAGGTCCCATATATCTAAGGGAGATAATTTCCTTTCTATACATATTTTTAATACTGGTTCTTCTGGTATGAAGAAACAATCTGCCCTGCAAAGCAGAGAGAGATGTGTGTGAGTAAAGTAATAAATACAGTCCTTTGAAAAATACTGCCACTTTATCCTCTGGATTAGTCTGACTTTGAAAGAAACTTTTAAGAGTGAAGGATTATGGTCTATGAACCCCCATCTTCCTAGGACAGGCATTCATAATTAAAGTCTGGTGAAGATAAAAAGGCCAGTGCTAAGTGCTTCAGGAAAAAATTAGGATGAAAACAACCCCAAAAACATCTCTGTTTAAGCAGTTTCCCATGAAGCAGTTGGCATTCTTATGGTTTTGATGGAAATTGATGACTCACATGTTCATCTGCCAAGTGCATAAAGGGGAGTTAAAACACTTGCAGCAGTTTTCATTATATAAAACAATGTACTCTACAAATAGAACTGCAGAGTTCAGAAAAAAATATTGTGTGCAGAGATTAAAAGTTCAGATTTTCCTGTGTCAGTTGTGATGTTGAACAACACTGAATTCCTGCATATAGTCCCTTTATAGTGGTTGGCAGTGAGATTTTACTGCGTTGCTGCTTCAGAGAGGTTGATCTCAGCATGCATGTGGTTATTAGCCACATGTGTGAAATGAGGAAAGTACCTCATAGGTGGAAGTGTCACCATTGTATCTGTACACTGTGCCCTTTTCTCTACCAGTCAAAGACTGGTTCTTTTCAGGTCTGCAGTGGTTTTTTGGTATTTGTGAGAATATATTCTCTTGTTGCCCAGTGAGATTTTCAGTGCAATATTTTGTGTCTGAGGGTAGGTCTTGCATTATTTTGGAGGATAATATCTTGACATCAACTCCCTGGATGACTTGGCCTTGGTGATTCTGCTCCATTGTATTTTGAGAGTTCTTGGTTTCTTCAGTTGTGATATATCTACTTTTCTGTACTTTTATCTTCAGCTCAGGGCTCCAGAGGAGCTGCCTCTTGTTCATTCTCAGCAGCCTGCCCCTTTTCCCTTCAGCAGGTTGCTGTGCAGTTCTTGCTTTGCAGGTCCAATTCATATAATTCTTAATAACCCCTTAATAAAAGTCAGGATAGAGGGATCTTCTGTGTGCTAGGCACAGGGAAAGCCACATTAATTATTAAATTCAGCACCTGAAACTAACAGCTGCAGGCAGAAAATCCACCACAGAGAGGTGTGTAGTATTTGATTTGCAGTCTTCCTAATATATTATATATCATCAAATGTAAATGCAGTTATATCACTACAAAAATGGCTTTATGGTAGAATATCTATTCATATTTTAAACAAAGTATTGTTATGAAAGTTCTCTTGCAAGGACTTGGGCTGTAAATACTATATTGGTTTAAAAAAATCTAGGGCTTGGGTTTTCTCTATCCAGAAAGGGAACCTGCAACTCTGGGTCTGTGATGGTGAACCTTGTGTTGTGTTCTTAGCTGTTAGTGGAAAATGTTTCTAACATGAAAGTGCCATAATGCTCTGTTGAAAATATAACAGAAAATTAAGCTAGTTGGTGGTGGTAGCTTTACCTCTGTAGGGAATATTTAAAACTCTATGCTCCTTGTGCCTCATATATGGTCCAAATGTACTAGTAGTAATTGTAAATCTTATTGAGGTTGAATTTAAAAACATTCCAAAGTATATGTGAGATAATTTATTGCATTAAAGAAAAGCAACATATTTTTGAGACTTAAAAAAAAAATTTAAAAAGCACATGCACAAATGTAAAAAAGTGGTTTGTTCAGAAATCAATTGTTTGATATATATGTTGTTATTTTCAGTGTTTGCTGCTTACAGATCAGAGCTAATAAAAATAGTGAAATTTATTTTTAGCACTTTTTGTTAACTGTAGACAAAATATGAGATCTAGTACATTTTTTAAAACTCGGGATGAGTTGGCTGCAGGAAACGTTTTTCAAAAATTACTATGGAGCAAAGCTGTATACTTTAAAAAGCCAATAGTCAGCTTTCTGCCCTCTAGAAGTCACTTTAAGTGCTAGAAACCTAAGGGGAAAGCACATTAAAAACCAACGAGGGTTGTTACTAGATAGCATTCCTTCAGATCTTAATAGCATAAAATCAACTAATTGGAGCTATCTTCCAAAGTATTGTCAGATGACAAAAGCATTTTTAATTGAAATAAATAAAACAGTGCCAAAATGGTGAAGAGACATGGGTGCCTTTTTGTATGATGTCTCTTCTGCCTTTTTTTCCAGAAAGTTTCATGTCACCTGCTAGGTTTGCTTACACAAAATTTGTTTTTTAAGGAGGCTGTTCTCTCTTTGTGACTAACTAAAATCAAACTCAGTCTGATGAAAAGTGTGCACTGCATTACTGATGATGACAGGACTCCCACGTGAGCATGTCAGAGGGAACTGGTGGAACAGCAGCTTTGCAATAGGGAGCAGGAGCAAGGGAAAGATTAAAGGAACAGGGAAGGCAGATGTGTGTCTTTGCTGGTGGCAGGATCTCATCTCCTTTTATCTTGTTTAGGTTTCTCCTCTGCCTCCTACTTAAAGGTCCATGTTAAAACCCACCACGGTGTTCCCCTTCCCCAGGTCTCCAGGCACCAGGAGTCCATCCCGAATGGGGGAGCAGCGTTCCACTGCGTCAGGACCTATGGCATCAAAGGCAAGAGACTCGCTGCTCTGCACCTTGCTGCTCTGTGCAGAGCTTTGTGTTGTGGGTGTTGGGCTGGGCACGAGAAAGGGGAGGGAGAAAGGACAGGGAAAATACTGGAGAGAAGCTTAGGGAAATGGAGAGAAAGTCCATAGCATCGCATAGGATGTAATACTTGTCATTGGATCGCCAACTTGACAAGTCTAGGGGAAGGAAATAGACACAGAAGGATATGTGAAATTTTGGCAGCTTCTTTGATTTGGAAGATTGAAAAAGCCATGTTAGTTCATCTTGAGCATCTTCCTTGGAGCAGTCACCATCTGAATTTTGCCTGAGGGCAAGTTCGTTAGTCCCACTCCACTTGAATCTCGCGTCAGTCAAACCCCACTTCTGTTTTTGATAGGAGCCATACTATACATGCAGCCAG
The DNA here is from genome assembly GCA_013399455.1 of Anthoscopus minutus. Lineage (NCBI taxonomy): Eukaryota > Metazoa > Chordata > Aves > Passeriformes > Paridae > Anthoscopus > Anthoscopus minutus. The sequence goes on along the minus strand of VWYI01008026.1, from coordinate 801,119 downwards.
ATCTCTGTAGCCAAACTTACACTTCTAAATGCAGTTGTTGGGGAGGAGAGGTAAAGGGTGAAAATAGTACTGGTGCTTTCTTGTTGGTTTTGACATTCATTCAGCTTGGGGGAGGGGGTGGCGGGAGAATAAAGATGCTATTATAAGCATAGATGAGGAGTATTTAACTTCTGAATAAGCAAAGCAGTGTGTTTACCTGTGTAGAATAGTTTTTCGTGTCTTGATTTTAGTTGTCAGTATTCCTGGTGAAAGTGAAACATCAGAAAATTCTTCAAAGCCATGGTTGTTCTGGTTTTTTTCTTGCCCAGGAGAACACAGCGGGCTGGGTTAAAGCAAAATGTATGCCAGCAGAAAGCTTGAATTGTGTAATTTTTTCTGTTGAAGTCTTGATAGAGTTACTAAGAAGCCCTTTAATTTTGGGTGGTGTGCTGACTTAACAAGAGATTTATTCCGGCTCAGTGGTGTATTGATTTCATGCATATCCTGCTAGGTTTGTAATGCTGAGTCCAGAGCAAATCTGTCTTTTGGGTTGTGCCAAGTGGTTCTTTGGTCTCTTAGAGTCAATTGTAGGTACAGCCTGTTTGTATTCAGAGACTCCTTTAGCGAGCACGTCTGGGTTTCTCACGCTCATTCACATGCACTGAGCAAAAAAGTGTGGACAAACTTCTTTGGCATAATGCCAGAGGAGAATGGGGAAGACTCCAAGCATACCAATGGCTTTGCCAGGACTTATATCCAAATAACTTAAATAATATCCCTAACCTCTTTGCTGTTTCACACTGCAATATTTAAAGACAGAACAATTTTAGGTTGTGAAGTTAACTTCTAACAGTGTTGCATTTGTAAAGGGTTCCATGAGACTAAATGGAATTGCACTTCTTAAATTGCAGTGGCTCACTGCTGTTTTGCTGAGTGTTTCCAGGTTTCTTCACACCTTGCTGCAGCCTGTTGTACTTCATTAAGTTTCTAGGCTCTCCCCCAAAGTATCAACAGCATTTCAGAAGTGTGCAAGTGAATTGCACCGTTGAAAACTCATCATTAGGTTCATCCTTTTGTAGTGTCTGAGGTGTAAATATTGTGAGACATCCCTGGGATTCAAGAAGTGAATAAACTAGAGACCCGTTATGGTTGCATTCAGTATCGTGACAAATCCCTAATGAAACCCCAGCAGTTGCTCTGACAGCAGCCTGGTGGTTTGGAAAGGGGATCTATGCTCAAGGGCTTTAGGATATGAGGGATTGGATGTTGAGTGTGTATCATTCTGTTGTAACAGGTATTAACGTGATCAGGTGGTAACCAATCTGATTTATTTTAATGCATGTTAAATACCTTCCTTTGGGAGCTAAGATTCTGAAAACTTCTCTTTTTCCCGTAGAAGGCCAGAAATGTTCACATTCGGACCCGATTGAGAGTTCTGATTCATATGGAGACCTCTCTGACACCAGTGACCTCAAGACTCCTGAGAAACAAAGCACCAATGGGTCCTTCTCGTGTGACCTGGCAGTCAGCAAAAACAAAATGGAGACGGAAGGAGAGAAGAAGTACCCGTGCCCTGAATGCGGCAGCTTTTTCAGATCAAAGTCTTATCTGAACAAACACATACAGAAAGTTCACGTCAGGGCCCTTGGTGGCCCGCTGGGGGACCTGGGTCCTGCTCTAGGATCCCCCTTCTCACCCCAACAGAACATGTCTCTTCTGGAGTCGTTTGGGTTTCAGATCGTCCAGTCAGCATTTGCATCATCCCTAGTGGATCCAGAGGTCGACCAGCAACCAATGGGGCCAGAGGGGAAATGAGATCAGTTGGATCGTAACAAAACAAAGCAGCAGTCTGGCTATAACGAAAAGATGCTGTGAATGAAAGAGGAAATAATGAAATTGGGTTCTATAGCTGAGAATTTTTTATTCATTTTAGCTTCCCTCTTTGTCTCATGCCCTGCCCCACCTTTAAACCTTCACTGGGGAGAGAGAGAAAATGCTTCTTTAGCTGATAAATTACAGAAGATGGTGGCCTGGAATAGGAGACATGACCCAAAACAAATGGAGAGGCTGATGCTGGTGTTTTCTTGTGTTCTTCAAGAGTAATCAATAGTTACCAGCACTGGTCTGAGAATGAGACAGTCCTAATGACCGAGGCACCTGGGGAGCTGCAGCTACAGGGAGCAGTAATTTTGTTCTCTATTCCCCTCCCTAAGCTCCCCCAGAAAAGCAGTAAGTTTAAAAAACAGACCCATTATTGAATATAACGTTAAGTGAAATGCCCCCTGGTTCCTAGAAGGTTACAGTGCAGTTGTACTTTTAAAACCGGAAACATTTACAGAAGGTGAGAGAATTTGAACCCCTTCTGCCCTTGTGAGGCTGTGAATGCTGCAGCAGGACTGAACTGCTGAGAAAAATCACCTTTCAGAACAGGTTGTTTTTATTATTTTTGACCATTAAACTTGCTGTCAGGTTTTTAATTCTTCATTATTATTATTTTAGGACCTGTTGTAGAGAATTGCTACTGAAAAGCCAGTCTAAGGCGATATACAGAACACTCAAAAGCAGCAGTCACATTAGGGTTAGTATTTTTTTTTTTTTTTAGGTGTACCATAATAAATAACTTGGCTAGTTGGTTGTTTTAAGTCTATGAAAAAAATAGTTTTTATGAAAAAAAAAAAAAGGAAAAAAAAAGGAAGGAAAAATACCATTACAGTCTGGTTGACTGGTGCTCATTTTTCATGTGGGGACCTAGGGGATGAACACGATCAGCTATCGGGTTAACACTATGTACCACTGACTTGTTTAGTGTGAATAAACCCAGGGGTTCACAGAGTGATTTTGGTTTAATTGGACTGGACTCTATTAAAGAAGTTAGTATGTTACTTTGCATCCCCTCGTTTTGTCTGGTTTTTGAGCAATTAAGCCACCTGTCCAAAAGGTGTGCAAATGAGGGCCAGTAAATAATTTGTGAATCCCACTCTGCACTGTGCTGTATTCTCAGTGAGCTGGGCTTTTTGGCCACAGTTGTGCTCTCCTGATCTGTCTCTAGTCAGGTTTGCAAAAGCCACTGTTACTCCTTTCTTTTCCATATGAGGTGGGAATTGCAAACAACGTATCTTTGAAAAAGAATTGATTACAAAATGCAAAGAAGCTGCACTCCAGGCTGTTGGACATTCCATTTAATCTGAAAATACCACTTGTATTTCATGACCCTCCCTTTCCTTCCAATTAACTAGTCACAGTTTTATGTACCAAATCCAGGTATAAATGTTGTTTAACACAGGGTTAGGAGTTAGGAATACTCTGAGTTTTAATTATGGTTCTGCTGTTGATGCTCAAGGGGACGTTTCCTGAATTCATTCCTTAATTTCATATCTGTGAAGAATCTTCTCTACATCACAGTTGTTGAGAGGATTATTGAGCAAAGGTTTAGCAGTGATTTGGTAAACTGCTTTGTGTATTTAATGTTTCTAAAGGCCTCTCTGAAGAGCCCATGTCCTGCAGTAGACTTGAATCCCATGAATAATATCTATCTCCATCATTAATACAGTGCTGGAGCAGGACAGGCCCCCTTGGACTAGGTTCTCATTTGCTGCAGGAGATTTGTCTGTGTAACATGCACAGAGACACAAACTGTTGTACCACAGCCTGCATTGCCCAGGTGCTTCTAATCCAAACCCTGTAGCTGATGCTTAACTGATATTCCCATTTTGGTTTTATGTTAGAGAGCCCTTTGTAAGTATATGGATTTTGGAATGACATTCTAAATTCTACAGAGTTAAAAGACCCAGATTCCCTATTGTAAGAAGCTACTTTTTGTACTTCTCTCGACTATTATAAATCAAGGATGAATAATCAATGGCTTTCTCTTTATAGCACCAGCACTTTCTAAATTGAGAGCATGTTGCAGTGGACTTGATGTTTTGCTATTAATCTGTGTTGGGAGACTGAAGGACATGTTCTTCTCCAGTCATCTCCTCCCAGAATCCTGGAATAGGTATGAGCCTCATTTAAAAGGAAAAACCAGTGAAACAAACCAACCCCACCACTAAAGCTTCATGGAATTGCTCTTGTTGTACTGGTAAGATTAGTAGACAGGTAAAACCAGAATATCTTAGAAAAGTGACAGAACATTTTAAAATACCTTACAGATCTAGTGCTGAGACAACCTTGTAAGCTGCCAAGCAGATCAGGAGAGAGCAGGCTTTCCAGTCAGCATAACAATTTGTTGAGATTAGCAAATGCAGCTGCAGTCACTGATTTACTAATAGCTCATAATTAATCCACAAGGGAAATTTCTGTTGTACTGAGGCTGTATGCTGAAAGACAGAAGGTTTTGTCCCAAGTGTTCCTATATGCACTGAAAGAGGTGCATTAGTCATAAAATTCAACTCCAAAAGCTAAGTTTGAATAGAATAGGTTCATCGTACATTTAGCTCTCCTGACTTTAGTGTTACAAGTGGGTTGAATCAGAAATTAATTTTGAATGCTACAGAATTTGATCTGGTGAAACAAAAGAAAAGCCTTTATCTGAAAATGAAGCCTTCCAAAACACTCTGTATTCTGCTTGTCAAAGAAAATGCTTACTAAGTTGTCACGAATACATTGAATGAAAACCACTTGCTTCTCAGTCTAGTGGACTGGAAAACAATTAGGCAGGAGGTTAACAAGCCTGTAATGACAGTTCTAGATCATCATAGTATAAATGGGAGAGATTTGTACCATCACAGTAGGCTGATGCAGGCTAGTGCCAGTAGGAAGTTGGGCAGATCTTTAGCTGCAGTGTGTTTCAGTGCTTTTTGCTTCATTGAGGGCGCCCTGTTCCATTCTGGACAGCAATTTAATCTACATGCAAATTCTTTCTATTCTGTACTTAGGGAAATACCTGTTTCTCACAGAACATGAGACATCCAAGCAGAAAACTCAGCCTCAAAATTCAGAGTTCAAACGGCAGAATGTAACATGCCCTGAGATGCAGCTTGTTGTTATTACATTTTATTTTTAATTGGCATATAAGTGTATATAGTTCTGATTTTGGACCACTCGCCCTTCCGTGCCTTCCCCTTTGGAGGGACTGAAGGCAATGTTTGAGTTGCTGCACATGTCAAGAAGGAAGCTTCAGTCCATGCAAATTTATATAATCAGACTTGTAGTGTTTGTTTGTATTATAGGAGTCCCTTAACCTCTCATCTGAGGCTCAGAGCCTTGTGTTCTAGGTATGATGAAAACATCTTCAGTCATTCATAATCTAAGTATTAGACAGACAAGAAAGGAATAGATGCTTATAAGAGAATGAGTGAAAGATAAAGGACTAAAAACCACTTGCATGCGTGCTTAAGTGTTGTGTTTAATGGCTTCTTTTGTTGCCTGAATTTATAAATGTTAATCCAGAACAAATGCAAGGTAAAGCAATTTAATGTGAATTTATTCCATACTGAGTTAAATTAGGTGACGTGACCTTGCATTTGTCATGTCTTAAATGTGTGCAAATGTTGTGGCTCACCTGACACATGGCAATGTGCATGTGAGCTCTCAATCCTGAGTGATTTGCCCATGATGAGATGGGGAATTGATAGCAGAACCAGAAATTGAACACAGAATTTTCCTTCTCTCAATCCAGTGCCTTAATTATAGTAGGGCGAACTATTATATGTTGAGGAGATGGTTTTTTTGGTTTTTAAAGTCTAGAACTATTAAGATGGTGTGGAGTTGGTCTTCCTACCAATCTTTTGAATAACTGTAAATGCCCAGTCACAATTTTAGACCTGTTTGAGTGCCAGTGACTTAGGGAATATTTGTTATTTCCCATGTATTCCCTGAAATTATTGCTCCTCCCTCAACTGCTGTCAGCAGTAAGAAATGACTTGAATAGAAGAGCTGTGTAACTGAATGTCTATAACTCAACTAATTGAATTGCTAGTATGAAAGCTAACCTAGATTTTGTAGGCTTTGTTGTAACTTTAGTGTCTTGTTTTTTCACTAAATCTTTGTTCCTAGAATTCAATATTTAAACTTATGTCTTGAGTCGGGAGTGGGGTACCACTTTCAGCTTTAATTTTTTTTAAGGTGCTTGCTTGAGGAAGTAGATGCCAAAGTAAACTTCAAAGGAACTCCAGACTTCAGTGTTGAAAGAATGACTGGAGGGCAGGAGCTCTCCTTGGGTTTCATGAGAGATAAATGGACAAAGTGAAAAACAGCCACCAAAATTCTAAGTAATGAAACAGGAAAGGCTTTTCTTTACCACCCACAAAAATAATAAAATATTTTCAGTTGTCACCATGGCAGAAAGTCTGAGAGCAAGTGTCAAACAGCACCATGGAATATGCTGGCTTTTTCAGCATTATGGTTATATCCTAACAGCATCATCGGTACACAAATGTAAACTAAGCCAGCTTAGTACTGCTCACTTTTTTCTTGGGCACCATACCTGAGCATTATTTAAACAGAGCAGAAGCTCAAGAATGAATCTCTGAGCTTAGGCTCTCAGTTCCACCCTGAGAAACAAAACAAATGAGCAAAGAGGTGGGGGGTGGAAACCAGAAAAACTTAAAAAGAAAAACAGAGTCTGGAAGGCTCCAGTGTCTCCTGAAAGAGCCATGTTTTTTTTATCCTGAACATCCTTTTCAAAACAAGATCCTTCAGCTGTTGTGAATGAGCCCTTGGGAACAGATTTGGCTTCCAGCCCAATCTGCTGCAGTTCCCTGTCCCTGTGAGAAGGCAGCATGTTCCAGAGCACTGAGCCTGGGACCCACAGGGAGGGGACAGGCAGTGCTCCTGGGCTGCAGCCACAGCCACTGCTCCAGCCAGCACCAGCACTGCAAAGTGTCTGCCTGCTGCTCTGACCCCAGCCTCCACTCATCCTGGGCAGTGTGGTGCCTGCTTGGATGTGTGCAGCTTTGCAAAGAACTGCTGGCTGTGAAACAAAGCAGGGGGCTATTTGGCTAAAAAGAAAAAAGAGAAAGCACCACTTAAAAAAGAGAGCTATGATATAAGTCAGTGATGCAGCCCAGGAGCCCTGGCTGTGAGGGGTTGTGGTGATGGTTGGAATGGTTATGGCACATCAGTGAGAAAACAGCTGTGCACTCTGTGGTGGTGGCACTCTCTGATGGCCTCTTTGCCAAGAATGAACACCCTGTGTCATCTGTAGCCTCTTCCTGTGTTGTGTTCCTGTCTGTAAGATGAGATGATGATAACCTTTGGGTAAGAATGTGCCAATACTTAATTGATATGCTAAATTGTGCTGCTGAACTCTGTCACAAATGTTTGGCCTCAATGACTTCAGGTGTAATGCAAAGTTAAACATTTGGCCACATTTTTCCTGAAAGGTGTGATATATAAATTTATTTAAAGAGTGCCTGGCACTATTGATCTGCTCTCAGGGTTTATGTGAATGAAGCTTTTCCTGGGTGGCCTCCATACTTGTACTGCAATTTTGGAGACCTGGAAGTGCTCTGAGCTGAGATATGCTGAAGGAAGGAGGTAACTGGAGTCTCACTGATGTTCCAGTGACTCCCTCCCAGTTTCCCGAATTCCATGTGGGCCATGGAGTCACTTCATGCAGCCCATGGCAGCCATAAAAGCTCTTGAGCATCCTGCAGTCACATAGTGACCTTGGGTAAGTGATTTTATAATAAATCAATCTCATGCTTGCTAATAACCTTTTTGGCTGCTGTGTCTACAAACTGGTGCCTTCTCCAGGCAAATTTTACATGGCCTCTGCAAAGCTGTCAGACTGACTGCTGGCTCTTGAGGAATCAACCAAGCCTTGCTCTTGGGCTCAGAATTTTTCTTCGGTACTGTTGTAATCTGAAAGTTTGCTGCAATTAGTGCAAATACCAGAGTAAGAGAGAAAATAAAAGGCTGTTCTTAGATGTCTTGTAGAGTGAACAACTGAAACATGAGTGTGGGATGAGCCAGGAAAACTGGTATTTTATCCCTGGCTGCACGCCATATGGAAGAGACAGTGCCTTGGAAGGGAAGGAGTAGAAAAGTTTGCCATTGGCTCTGATGAATCCCAGTCCTGCTTCTACTGAAGTTGTTGGGAATCCTCCCATTGTCTTCAGTGGAGCAAGAAAGGATCTTAGGTGAGGATGGATGACTCTTTCCCTACTTGAATGAAGTCTCTTGCCTATTTATGGGCCTGCTTCTATTGAAACCGAGCCTGTTTTAGCCTTTTTGGGTTCTTAGGGACCTGTTTGTATAAAGCAACTTACCTACCTATCTTTTTTTTTTCTATTGTGTGTATTTTTTGTATGTTCTGTTGGAAGGTGAAGCCTCTGTAGAAGGGGATACAAAACCTGATTTTTAAATAGTAATAAACCAAAAGAGAATTAAACTCTGCAGGCTGCATGCATTCATTTCCTGAAGATGGAGAGTAGAGATCATGAGTGCACAGAGAGATGGCCTGGACTTCTTATATATCAAAATCTTCCCCTTTTCAGAGACAGTTCTGCCTTTGCACATTTCCACAGCTCTGTGTGAGAATTCATAGTGTGGTTGCAACACTTTATCAGGATGGCCTTATTTCAACTAGAAAATCCTTTCTCTGGCATTTTGTGGTGAGATTTCTTGTTTTAGCCTAAGTGGATGGAGTAACAAGTATCTGTGAAATTTGCTATTGTCCTCACTGAATGGCAGTGAAATAAAACTGAGGTAATATAAATAGAGTTCTGCTTCTGGCCTGCCTACCTCAGGTGTGGGTCAAATGCCTTCCACACCCTTATATACTAAAGAAATAAGTGCAAGTATTAAGTGAAACTTTATTAAGCCTTTTTTTCTTCCTGGCTTTTTACCTCCTCATGGTGTTACCAGTTGGAGCCTTAACTTTCTAAAAGAATGGCAGACTCACGACCAAAATAACAACAAAGGTTTGCCTTGTTCTGTAAACATACTTAAAGGAACAGTGTCTTTGTTTTTTTAAATAGATGTAAAAAAGTCCACATGCCTGTGTCAGTCATGAAAAAGGCTATCTCTGCATGCTTATGGCATGTGTGTGACCCAGAGAAAATACAGATTTGCCTTTCTACAGAGGAAGGAAAGGGCAACTTCCCAAAATAAACTCCTCCCACAGCCTTCAGACAAACACCTGTGGAGAGAGGGCTTCTGCAGTACCTGTGTGCCAGTGGTTTTACCTGCTTTCAGGTCAGCTAAGAAAATCCAGAGTCGTGAGCTCTGAATTGTACATGTCCCTGAATCCTGCACTTTATGAGGAAACAGCAATAGCTCCACTGCAAGGTTTGGTCTCTGCTGCTCTGCTCACATGTTGAATTACATAGACCCATTACAAAATGAGTCTCTGCTTCTGCTCATATGTTGATGACTCCAGTCCTAGTCCCAAAGCCCTAGAGAGAGAAGAAAATACATGTTTGGCTTTTTTATGTGTTCAAGATTATTACCTTACAGCCTTTCTGATGGCTTGAGATAGAGGTCCCATGAGTGGTTGTGCTATTTAGAGTATGAGTTTTGCATATTCACATGCAACTTTAATCTCATGTTTTCCACTATGAAACCTAACTATTATTGTGGTAATAGTCCATTGTTATTGAAGTTTAAACAGTAGAGTTTTGAGGTTTCACTTCTGTTTGACTATGAAATTGGCTTCCATGATGAGTGAAAGATTAGTAGAAGGATGTTTAATAATCCCATCCAATTCACTGGAGGTTAATTTGAACAGATATCAGAAGAGAAATCTTTATTCCTTTTGACTGAAATCTCCAGATGTTTTGAGGCTGCCTTTTTACATGTCTCATGTGCAAATAATAAACAATTCTTTTTAGACAGGCATTTTCTAACAAGAACAAATTGGGTTCTCAGACTGCTAACTTTGCCAGGTACTGCTGGGCACAACTGTGGTTTGAGAAACAGTAAAGTTACAGAAGTACTTTTATACCTTATAAAACAACCAAACATCCCATTCTCCTATTTTAATGAATTCCTGCATTAATGCTTATTTGTACTTTCATCTAAGTCAGCACTACACATGTAGAACTTGAGAACATCTCATGCATATCTGTCTCCAGGATTCCTTCCCCTACAAAATAATTTCACAAGGTAAGTATTGGATGTCTGAAGCTTTCAAAGTGCTTTGCAGACATATAATCATTTCTGCCTCTGTGACATATATAATATTAACATGGGAAACCAAGGCAGAAGCTTTGCCTAAGGTCAGGCAAAGATCAGTTAAAGAATTGAGGGTAAGGCTCCTGTTCTTGGCTCAGACTCATGTGTTCTCTGAGTAGATCATAGTATCTTTCAAAATAGCTTCCCTTCCTCCACCCTTAGTAATGTGTGCTCTGGTTTTTGTCAGTAGCAGCCTGCATCTGTAGCAAAAAAAAAAACAAAAAACCTGACAAAAACCAGTGCAACTGAAAACCAAAACATCTTCAGACAGCTGTACCCAATTCCTAACACTATTGCTATGGTTTTATGCTGTCCTGCTAGCAGACACACCCACCCATTGGATAACAGGTAAAGCAGTCTGTGGTCCAGCCACTGACATCGGAATGCTGCAGCCAGGGCAAGAGCTGAGGGATGATCCATGGGGACATTGCAACTGCTACAAGTGGGCCAGTGTGAGCACAGGTGCCTGTCAGCACTTGGGCCCTTCAAAACTACTGAGAAAACTGGAAAGGCACTGGGCAGTTCTTGACAAAAAAAAGGACAAAAAAAGGACTCAGTGTGTGAAATTTCTTGCATATTGTCGAGAGTATTTAGTGCAAATCTCTTAATGCTGAGGAAGTGTAGCTGCAGTTCTTCTCCCCAGTAAACAATAGGACCTAGATTGCCCTCCCGAGGCTTCTGGCCTTTTATTACAGCCCACACAGAAAACTCATCTGAGAAAGCCCTGCGAGTTAGTGGAGCAAACTCTGAACCAGTCTGAACCAGTTCAAATATCACATATGGTTGTTTTGCTTCTGCAGACTTCCTTGTTAGTCCTTGGAGGCTGTGGCTGGCATTTACTTAGCAATAGCTCATGCTGTCAGACTGAAGGGGGAGGAGAAAGCCTCTCCTTGAGTGTGTCAGCAGCACGATGCAACAGTGCCAGCAGAGACTCCTTTGTAGTCACTGCCTCTGTCTTTGTTTTTGGTTATACTCTGCTCAGTTTCATAAAGTCAATACCTGATCCTTTTTCACAGCCTAGATGTCCTTCTATTACATTCAAATTGTATCTAGGTTAGAAATGAAACACTTTTGTTTCCAGCTCCTACGTCATTGCTTATAGAAGGCTTTTTACAGGTGAGACTCACAGTTGTTTTCACAATCAAGAGAGAAGAAACAAAGAAATAAACCCCGTGCTTTTGTTGGAGTTGCAAGTACTCAAGTACCTCATAGTGTGTAGTAACATTTGATGCTTGCAGCTTTTTAAGCTTGAGCACAAACTGCTGTAATATTCTGTTCATGGTGAGATCTCAGAATGGTACTATCATTATTCTCAAGCATTGCCATTTATGAAAGAAGCAGAAAATTGAAAAAAAAAAAAGTTTTGGGGAAAACTGGAACAATTATTTTGGTTACCTAGGAAGAAGAAAGGGGAGATAATGGGAACATGACGTATGTCCTGTTAAAAGGAGGGCAATGGTCAACTTTTTCCATTTTAAGCAATCCATGTTAATTTGGCTAGGAAAGATTACTCAGATTAGAAAACTCATTTTGTTTACTCCCCTCTGTGTCTTATTTAGTAAGATTAAGTAATAAAGCATGTTAGTTCTTGCATAGGAGGTTAGATGAACTGCCTGGCAAGATCTGAACACACTGGGCTGTGGCCAGAGAAGGAGGATAGGTCTGATGGCTTCTTGAGGAGTCATTCCAGAGCCATGCCATAGATCTGGGGCTGCCTCCCTTGGCACAGAGTCATGTGCTATATGTTAGAAATTTTTTTTTAATTTAAAAAAAATTATTATTTTTTATTTTATTTTGGTTAAATAAAAATCTCAAAACACTTTGAATTTTTCCACAGGTGAAAAAGCAGAACAATCAAACAAGAAAGAGCAGCTGACAGACAGGAGAGAGAAAGCAGACATTGTTCATTCTTGAACCTGTATAAAGAAAGGTACCAGCTCACAGCTGAAACTGGTTCACACTGAGTTTAGGAAGGATGCTAATGTCCCTCATTCCTAAAAACAGTGTATATATTTGCCTGTAAAATGTGGGGATGTGTTGTGATACATGTATGTGTATATACCTACAGACATCTAAGTATAAACTATGTGAGGAAGTAGCTGCAAAGCTATTAATTTACATACAATTTGGGTAGTTTCAAATCAAGTCCTAGGAAATGATGTCATGTTTAATCTCTAAAAGTGTAGCAAGAAGAGCAAACCCATTCCCAAGCAGCAGAAAGAGCAACTGAGTCTGCCTCTGACAGCTGCCACCTGGCATCCTATTAAACTCAACTCTGTGAAACTGCCAGGCATAAATCTTTCCTCATCCTGGAGAAAGCTAAAGATGAAAGAAAAAATTATGCTTAGAAGTCAGTTGTGGGAAACACTTTGATCTTTACCATTAATGTGAAGGTTTTTGCATTTCTCCTAGATTCCCCATTGTCCTTCTGTGGACTAGAAACTCAAATTGTTTGCTGGAACTTGGCTGGGTGTAATGAGAAGTGCAAATTTATCTTATTACATAGTAGGAGAGAAAGCTAGGAAGGTCTGAGATTTGTTTCCACAGAGATTACTGCAGTTCTTGGATAAGTATGTACAGAAGGAGGTGCTTTCTGTGCTAGGTGGCATGGAAGCATTAGTTAATCTCATGAAATCAGCAAAAATAAATTAATTGTGCAGATTGGAAGTCCATCTGCAAAGTTTTGGACAGGCAGTGCCTCTGGATGCATGTGTGGCCCTGCAATTTCTGCTGAATGGAATTTGTCCCATAAAATCTATGATGAACAGCTATTACAAACAGGCAGCTTGATTGAATAGCCCTTATTAAAAATTCTTGCTGACTCCAGTTAGCCTTGCCTTTACGGAGAGTAACTGGAGAGCATCAGGAATGCAGTTAACAGGGTGTCTGTGCAGAAAATGAGTATAATGGCACAAAGGCTGCATCTTAGCTGGTGATGTCAGTCAGGACTGGCACATACAGTTGGTTTTTGGTTTCCAGTTTTGATTTTTTGCAACCAGTTTTTTTTAATCTGACATTACTAAACTAAATTTTTTGTAGTGGTAAATCATGTTAAAGCATGAGTCACACGAGTGTGTGCTAAGACCTGTGGTTTCATACTTGGTGGTAGTGCTGCTTAATTGACCTCACTACCCATCTATCATGCTGGTACATCTATGTTTTTGTGGCTCCAGTGTGGACTGGATGCAGCAGGTGACCTGGGTGTAAAGGGCTTAAAGTGTTCATGACCTGGTGAAAAAGGGGCAAAAGTTGGGTTGGATCAGAACCTTGAGCAGGTTTGTTACACAATTACCTGTAGCAGCCTGACAGAGAGCACTGCCAGGATGGAAACATCTGGGAGTGGAAGGGAAAGACCACTGCTCCAGCCAGCATTGCCTTGAAAAATGATACATCAAACACTAAAGCAGCTTCCTGGCATAGAAATACTTCCTATGTGTTCAATGGTTTCCATGTGATTTCAAAAAACTTTAAAAGAAGGGAACTTCCCTGTCCTTTTCTAAGAAGGAAGGTTTGCTTGTACCTCATATAACAAAAAGGAAGGGAAAGCGCAAAGAAGTGAGGCAGACAGGTTGGCCAAGGTCAGGAAGAACTCTGTGGGAAAGCCAGAAATAGCACCTTGTGCTGCAGCCCTGTGCCTTGGCTACAAACCCATCAGTTGGCCTGGGCTGCCTTTGCAAGCTCATTGTCAAACAGGACCAGCTATTCAATGGCTTGTTTTTCACTGGTGTCAAATAGAAACAGAGCTGAGGTCTCCAGATGATTGTGTACAGACACTGGCACTGCACTGATTCCCTGGTGTGTTCAGAAACAGAAGTATCTATTGTAAAGCCATGTGAGATGTCTGCAGAGGGGCTTTATCACAGTGGCTGGATGCCTGCAGTGTAACAACTCTAAACCATCTTCATGCTGTTTACCTTGTTTGTTTCTACAAGCACGCACAGCTCTTAGAGTAAGTACATGGAGTCAGTGATAAGTAATGGATTAGCAGAAGCGAGGATGTAAACCCCTTTAAGGTGGAGGTACAGAGCCTCCGTGGCAGCGTGTACCCCCCACAACATCTCTTTAGAGCTAAAAGGAGACCCAAAGGGAGAATAAGGGCAGCAGGATTTAGTCCTTCATGATAATTCTCTAGGAGAGAAAGCAGTTGTAGGTCTCTGAAGATAAACACTTTTCCTGCCACAGCCAGTGGTTCAAGCGTAGTTCCGTGTGGAAAGTCTCCCTTTCTGATCTAAGACTTTTCCTGCGACTGTAGGAGACGAGCCCAGGGACGCGGAGTTCCTCTCGAGCCAAACAGCCCCGCGGCACCGAGCACCCATCGCCGTGCTCGGTGCCGGGGCGAAGGACCCTCTGCGGCAGCAGGTTCCCGGCTGCCCCGAGCCCTGCCCCGCGGCAGCCACCCCTTCCCCTCCCGGGGGCGGGCGGCGACGGCGGCAGCGTTAGGACCCGGCGGC
>VWYI01008026.1:748350-786422 GCA_013399455.1 Anthoscopus minutus | reverse complement strand
AAGGCTCGCCTCGTCTCTCCGCAGAGTGCCTCCGCGGCAACGGCGCGTCCTACCGCGGCAGCCGGCGGGTGGCCTCCGGCGGCGCCCCGTGCCTCAACTGGCTGACGGTGCGGAGCGGCCCCGGCGCCGCGCTCCCGGCAGGTGGGTCCGGGGCGCACGGCGTGGGGGGCTCTCGGGGCAGCGGAGGGAGCCGCGGCCGCGCTGACGGCCCGCTGCTCCCTAGCAGTCGATGAGGACCACAACAGCTGCAGGAACCCGGACGGCGACGCCGCGCCCTGGTGCTACGTCCAAGGCGCTGCCGGGATCCCCGAGCGGCGATCCTGCGACATCGCCCAGTGCTCAGGTAAGAGCGGCCGCCGGCGCCCCCCTTTCTAACTGCCCTCCCTGCCGCGAGGGGCTGGGTTTGTCACCACGGTGGGGTCCCCCTGCGCACAAACAGGCTGGCTACGCCAGCACCTCCCTCGGAAACACCGCGTACCCAGGGCTCCCCTCCAGCCCCCGCCTGTGTGTGCACATCTGCCTCCCAGCTATGCCGTGTTCCACCCCTAGAGCTTTTCCATTAGCGCCAGAAAATGCCTGTGAAAAGCCCCCACTCGCCCATAATTCACTTATTGTTATAGCGCTCTCTAGCTGTGTTGCAAAACGCTGAGGTCTGGACATCTCGGAGGTGGGTAGACTGTTGCTGTAGGGCATGCTACTGCTGACTAAAGAAGCTTCCTAGTGTTAAAGGATTGCCAGTGGGAATTTTGAGTGCGGGGTGCAGGGGAAGAACGGGGAAAAAAAGAGAACTAGAAGGGAAGACAGTAAGAAATGGAAACACTGGATTCTTCTTGGATAGTCTCAGTGAGAAAGTTTGCTAAAAGAACGGTAGCTGAAGCCTGTTTCAGGGAGAGGAGGTGTCAGTATTGACTGACACCACAGCAACCACTTGGGCTTTTTTGAACTGTTTACTACTTTCTGAGCCATGCAAGATTTACTCACACCACTGTCCCTTGAGACTGCTATCTTTGCATGTAAATACTTTTCCCACGCACTTACACCCTCCCCATTTTTTCACTTTGCTCTTTTTTTGCTTTCTTTTCCCTAAACATGAAGCAAAAAATAAAAGTTCTACTGCCAAGATCTTTACTCAAAACATGCTTGCAGCTTTAGGATCAGAAGAGTTACCTGGCCTTTCAGCCATTTGCATGTTTAATAAGTTTCATATTTTTGCATCTCATCTTTTCATGGCCCAAGAGTTCAGTTTAGTTCAGGTTGCCCTGGCTGACCCTACATGAAGTTAACTGATTTTCCATCTCTGACTCCCTTCTGTACTTCCATTTCACATTCCACTGAGAAACTCAAAATGGCTGCAGATGGAAAATCCAAATGGAGTTATTGGCTGCTGCGGGGGGAGATGCCAGTGGAATGAGTTTTCAGGTGTGGATGCATACTGTGAAGAGTATCTGCAGACAGGAGGGGGTTTGTGTAGAACAGGAAATAGATATCTACTTTACACTGTCACAGGTTTTACCTTGCTACAGCTTCCATTTTAACTATGTCATGAGAGAAGGAGCTACCTTGAAAGTTTCTCAATGCTGTTGATGAAAAAGAGCATGGATAAAAAACAGGGCTGGGAAGGGATTTCTGTCCTTGGATGCTTTTTCTGGACCTTGGGTGAGGAGGAACTTGTCCTTTGCTGTACTGCCTGAGGGCTGCTTGACTTAGCCTGTCCAGTGGTGTCCCAGACTGTCAGAGTTTAGTACACTGCTGCAAAGAGGGGCCAGGGAAGAATATCTCCAGGTTGTTTTCACACCAGCTAGAGTCTCCTGTCAGACTTTCCTGTGTCAGGAAGATTGAGGCAGAAGAGAGATGAATAGGCTCCTGGGAGGTTTGGGATGGAGATTCTCATAATCTTGTTCACATCTGTTCAGCATGATTGAAGCTACAGCCTGTATATTGATCTATACACTAAATGAAGTCATTGTGCATCCTCTGGACTCATGCCCTGAACCTGGGTTCATTCTGCTTTCTGACTTCTCTCGTCTGCAGTGGTGCCTTGGACCCTTCAGTTAAATAGGTTCCTGTCAGAGGAAAGTGAGGGGAGGAGTTCATTTCTTGTCTACTTTAGTAGGATTTCTGGCAACAACTTAAGGGGGAGCAAGTGTTTCTCCGTGTGATTTCAAGGCAGTTCAGTGATACCAGTCTGTTCCACTCCCAGGGCACGTGTTGTTTTGAAGTACTCATAAGTGTTTGGTATGTTGTATATATATTTTTTTTCCCCTCCTCTCAACAGATGCTACAGCTACCACAGCCCCAGTGCCTACAGCAGAAGTTAGTACTTCCCAGGAGGATGAGCAGGTGTTTGAGCCAGCTGATACCTTGCCCTCCCGGAGCGAGGCAGCCGCCGTGCAGCCCGTCATTGGGATCAGTCAGAGAGTACAGATGAACTCCAAAGAAAAGAAGGACTTAGGGACACTAGGTAAAAACCCAGGATCACATGATGGATCCATTCCTGTAATTCTGGAAGGACAGATCTGTTTTGAGTCTCTGAAAGCAACATTATAGCTGGATCTGCTGCCTCTAATTTTGGCTCTATGTTTTCTCTTTCCACAGGTTATGTGCTGGGGCTGATCATGATGGTGATAATCATTGCCATCGGGGCTGGCATTGTCCTGGGATACATCTATAAGAGGTGAGTGGCTATTCTTTGTTCAAAAACTGGTGTATATAGAGCAGGAATATCTGAGCACCAGATCCCAAGGAAATGGGACAGAAGCATATGTTTGGTTATGGCACATTGAGCAAGTTTGCTTGTCACACTGAGGAAAGACTAACTAATGCAGAGTTAATTCTGTTCGTCTCAGATTTCCCCCATTATGATATTCTTTCTCACTTAAAGTTTCAAATTGCCCTCTTTAATATTTGAGGTTTTGTGTGTGCATGTGCACCTTGATGTGGCTTTTTCAGATGTATCTAGGGGAGCTGGATTTTGTCAGAACTGGAAAGAGCAGATCCCTGGTGCCCTCACAGGAAGTTTCTTTTGATCAGAAAAAGAACAATCATAGCAGGCCACCTGTTCCCCTGATTTCTTTAGTCTATCTTTAGAAAAAAAACAATTGGCAAATTTTTTTTGCTACTCATGCATTGTATCCTATGAAGCTGACTATAAAATAGCTTTATTTTTTTTTGGTCAAAGTTCATTTTAGCAAAGCTCCTGTATACTTCAAGGTCAGTTTTGATTTGGACTTAAGTTACTATATTTTCAGGCACTTCACTGTGTTGGACAGAAATGTTTCTGTAGCTCAGCAGTGTTTGAGGGTAGTGGCAGTAGCAAGCTGCTTAGTTGTAAGAGAGAGGGCAGGATTAACAAATAGCAGTGATTGTCACTGCAGCAAGCAAAGGCCCAGGCTCCCTCCTCTGGGAGGGTTTGTTCTATGTTTTGGCTGTTTGACAACAGTCTGACACAACCAAGCAGAAGAAGCCCTTTCCCAAGCTGGGACATGTCCTTATGTAAGTGTTTATAATAAATGCTGACAGAAAAAAAGCAGAGGGAGGAGTGTTACATAAGGGGCAAAACACAGAGCACTGCTTGTCGAGGAATCTGATTTGAGGTGTCACTTCAGAGAATGCTGTCTTGTGTGCTGGCAGGAATGGCAGCCACTGCTGCACGCTTGTAGGCAGCTTTGAAAAGCAGCCAAAATGCTGACAGGAAACCCCAGCAGCTCTGCCTGCTTGAGATCATGAGCCTCAGGAGGAGTGAGTGGTGCCTGTCCCACCTCTCTCCTATCCTCAGCGGGAGGAAGCAACAGACCAATGCTGGGCTTTGTCCAAATGCAGCTTTGCTCCTCCAGAAACAGAGAGCTCACAGCAGGGCTGTAGTGCAGGTTTACTGTCTCCCTCCTTGCCTTGATCTCAAAATTGCATGTGCAAGTTGGCAGGTTTGGGTAGTAGGTGTGGTGAGAACACTTTAATGGGTTTAGTAGTTTTTGGTATACATAACTCTTCTGGAGACAATATGCTATTAATGCTAAATCCATTTTTAAAGCAAGGCAGTTCTTCCACAGCACAAATTACAGAGGTGTTCCTTCCCTTAGCAACAGGCTGGAGACTGAGGTGGGTTTGAGGAGCTGGTTGTGGCATTAAGCTGTTATAGCTGCAGTGGCAGAAGGCAGGGCCAGCTCTGAAATAGGTTTAATACTTTCTGGACAGCTTAATTTACTGCAACAGAAGGCAGAAGCTGTCACCACCTCCAGTATTTGTTTCAGATGAAGCAGGTCAGAGAAGCTCTTTTCCACAGCAGTAGCCTCTGCACTGTCTCACTTTTCCCCTGGGCCTGCACCAGGCAGTGCTGTGGGACTGTAAAGGATAAGGAAACATAAGGCAGCTCTGTAGTTTGAAGGAGGGGCCTGGCTTTACAGGCATTTATCAGCAGCAATGTCAGTTTGAGGGAGGGATAGACTTCACTTGGCTGCTTGTTTTTCAGAGATGCTCAGCTGTAGTCCTCTGCTTACCGTGTGGAATACTTCTGGCCCTTTGTATGCAGCAGAAACCTCTGGTTATCTTAAAGAGCAGAGTCTGCTATATCAGCTTTACTGAAATTCTCCCTCTAAGCAGCAGCAGCATTCACCTCACGTGTATGTTTTGGTTTTATTAATGCAGGGGGAAAGACCTGAAGGAGAAGCACGAGCAGAAGATTTACGAGCGTGAAATGCAGCGCATCACGCTGCCCCTGTCCGCGTTCAGCAACCCCGCGTGCGAGCTCGTGGATGAGAACACCATCGTGGTGCACACCAGCCAGACACCCGGGGAGGACACACGGGAGGGCAGCGGCCCCCTGATGGGGCAGGCAGGGACTCCTGGTGCCTGAGCAGCTCAGGCAGGAGCACTACAGGCTGAGCAAAGCCTCCAGCTTCCCACTGTGAGTGCAGGGTTTGCGTGTGTTCATTTCTATTTCGTTTTCTTTTTGATGAACGCTGGATGAAGCTGATGCAGAGGAACAGAACAATGGGTTATTCATCATCCGTTTGAGGGGCACCATTCAGTGCATGACCAGCTGGGGACTGGTGTGGTGGACCCTGCTGCTTCCTCCCACCTATCTCCATGGTGTGCCAAGGAGCTGGGGGGGATGATGGGCCAGGCTTACAACTGGCCACAGATCCCATAGCCCGGAGTGTGGTCGTGGCTTCCTCTTTTTCTGTTCTTTTCCTATTTAATGGTGTGCACTGTTACTTAAGTTTCAGCCTGGAACCTCAGGAGAGAACAGTACTGCAGGGACTGAGGGGAGCTTTATGTCAGATTTAGCTAGGTAATTACACTCTGATTATAGTTCTTGCCTTTTTGCTTTAGTGGCTGAGAGCTGGAAGCACTGTCCAGAAAGCTGCTACTGGATCAGGTTTTTTTCCAAGGAAGAGCTTATTTGAGGGATGTCCTTGGCCAGAAGCAGTATGTTTAGCCCCAGTGCTCTCCTCAAGCTCTTCACAAATCCAGGTCTTCCAGGGCTGAGGCCACTTCTCCATTCCCCTGGGGTGCTACATGCACAGCCACAGTTGCAGGTGTCCAGGGGGTCTGTCTGTGCCTCCTGTTCACTTACAGGAAAGCAGGGGTGAGTGGTAGATAGTTTTGAAGAAAACAAACTGCCCTTCAGTTACTTACAGCAGGTTGAACACCGAGGATAGATAACATCCTCTTTTGAACTCCCTTGGCTTCCTACAGAGCCAGTGCTAGACAGTGGCCAAGCTGTGGAGTCACCCTGATCACACTGCAGCAGTTCTGGCTCTAAGGGCAGAACAGGGCAGCTGTTTTGTTAGATACTGAAGTTCTGATGTGGCTCCTGGCCCAGCCTCTGTCACACACTCAGCTTGTGCAGCAAGACTACTTACAGAGCCTGGTCCTATTAGAGAGGTTTTGTAACAACTTTTATTAGCATTTCAGGGGGTTTGGAAGGGATGATTGCTGCAGTATCTCCCTAATGGCACCAAGGCAAGGCCAGTTCAGGGAAACATCTGTCCCCGCTTCAGGGGATTCAAGCCATTCAAGTAAGTTTTCCAGCCATCTGCTTTATAGCTGTGGGCCTAAGAGGGAGCAGCACTTGGTAGCAGGGGTTTTAGTGTTAATGTTTGATTCAGAAAAGGGAAATATTTTATTTTTAAATGCCTTTGAATACCATTTCTTTGTAAAATGTTTTAAATACCTCATTATGAGAAGGTGCAGACTGTGCTACCTTGTATTAAAGCTTAAAAGAAGAATGCTCTGTAGACCTGTGGCTCATCTGTGTGTTGCTTCTGCCAGAGCATCATCCTTTGTCTTGTTTCACACTTGGAATTTGAGGACAAGGGAAGATGCCACTTCAGTTTGCCAGGCCCAAAGGTAAATCCCTACAAGCAGTACCTGCGTTCACCAGCACTGACAAGGGGCATGGAGCTTGTCTCCCTGCTGCCAGCAGCTGCTCTTGGACTGGGACACTGTTCCTGAAAAG
This sequence comes from Anthoscopus minutus, assembly GCA_013399455.1. Lineage (NCBI taxonomy): Eukaryota > Metazoa > Chordata > Aves > Passeriformes > Paridae > Anthoscopus > Anthoscopus minutus. The sequence continues at coordinate 779,965 of VWYI01008026.1, read as the reverse complement.
CAGCTGTGGGGGTGTGAGCAGTGGGTGACTCAGCAGGCTGGCCTATGGGAACACACTCTTGGTTACAGGCCCTTCCTGCACTGACCTGGGTCAGTTGTGCTTTGGTGCTGCTCAACAGCAGCTCCAGCCCTTGAGAAGTGCAATGGAGACACAGAGTATGCTAGGTTACAGGAGGTACTAACAGAGCCAGCATTTTTGTCCAGTTGTCGTCGTAACAAATGTTCCCCAAACTACATATTTCAGAATAAGATACAATAACAGGCTATATTTTAATCCCTGGATTAGAAAAGGAAAATGGAGAGAGGGTCCATGATCTGCTGACTTGTCCACCTTTAAAAACCAGCCAATGAATGAACAGAACTTACCTTCTTACCTTTCCCTCACTCCAGGTAAAGTCCTACAGAGCACTGCACTGTTATTGTGGAGTTCTGTGAATGTGGCAAAGTCCACTGACTCAGAAAAGGGTGTTCTAGGTGGAACCTCATCTGGGCAGTTTCGGTGTTGCCATTTTGTGACCACAGTAGAAACCCAAGAAAGTTACAGCTTCTGGCTTTATTCAACAGAGACCACAAAATCTTGTTCTCAATAGCATACAGTTACTGCTTTTTAATTTAGTTAGAACGGGGAGCTGTGCAAATCACAGTTCATAAACCCCACCCACACATCACTCAGGACCCTCCCTTCAGGGGTCCCCTCACAAACCAGCCTGGGAGAGGGAATGAAAGAGCAAATCCTATTAGCAATTCTGGATCCACTGGACCCAGTTTAGAGAGGCTCCTGCCTGACTCACAGCACAGCGAGTCCCCAGTGTTTCTAAAACACCACTACACAGACTAAAACCACCCCCCTTGCATACCTGATGTCAGGTGATGGCTGGTCCCATGTTATTTTACATAATACTTTAAACTCATGAGTAGGGGGAGGAAACCAAAGTAACAGCAAAGACTAACACCCATTCTCCACCTCCATGCTGCAGGGAGGAGGAGGGAAAAAGGAGCACACTAAAAATCCATTTAAACCGTGATGTTTGTGAGACTTACAAGCAGAACTGGATCCAGCTTTTTGTTAAGTTCTGCCAACCACGTGAGCTACTGCAGCAGTAGCTTGCTTTCTTCCTCCTCCACCAAGGGAGGAAGAAGAGAAGTACTGGAAAAAAATATACCCCTACCCACCTCCCAATGACTCCAAGCCCTTCCCCCCCACCCAGAGGAGGGAATGACCCTGAGGAAAATTTCTGTTTGGAGAATCAGCTCAGGTGCTGCAGCAGCAGCTGCAAAAGGACCTTCAAAGGGAGCAATTTGCCCAGTCTGCAGGAAAGGATGAGGTAGTGGCAACTGAATTACTAGTTCTCCAGCTGCCACTCCAGGGAGGATGGGACATTATCCAGCACTTTTCTATTCATGACAAATCCATCCTTTAATTAACCTTGGGCAAGTCCCCTTTTGCCATTGTCCATGCCCAAGGTCTGAGCCACTTCAAACCTTTGGCTTTCTGACAAGCACCTTCTGCCATCATTTCTGTCACCTCACATCCACAGGCCAAGAGCTCAAGCACTCAGGAATGTCCACACCTAGTGCAGAACTACACATTCAGGTTCAAATACTTTCACCCAGGTTAAGATTTTGGGCAGACAAACTCACTGCAGGCGCAGGGTCTGAAAATGCTCCAGTGGCTCATTTGCTGCCTGCCTCATTTGCCATCCGGAGGGGCAAGCAGAGCTCAGTCTTAGTGTTTCTAGGCAGGCTTTTGGAGGTATTCAGAGACAGAGAAGGAATAAAAGCCCACAAAACCAAAACAATTCATATGTGCTTCCCCAGAGACAAGGTATTTCAGGAGAGCTGCCCAATTCCTGGGGCTTTTTACTCTTTCCTCTGATGAATGTCAGAGGCCAAAATCTCAGTGGGTTGTTCTGGGAAACACATGCAAATACATACATGTGCTGTCTTGGTGGGACACGTTGCTGAATGTCCAATTTCCCCCGCTTTCTGGGCAGGGCAGTCACTGGAAGAAGCTGTTCCAGAAGTGCTGGTCCTTACCTAGGAGAGTCTCTTATAGCAATTCCCTCCCTGGCAGACAGGCCAGGGTGGCTTCACAGCTTGCAGCCAAGTTCTAAGGCACCACAGTAAAGAAGCCTGAAAAGGCCAGAGAAATATTTCTCAAGCCAGAAGAATAGTGTTCAGTGGCTTTCCTAGGTGCAAGTGGCAGGAAATGGTCCTTTTTGCTTCTGAAACATGCCAGAAATCCACAGTGAATCAGGATATCCAAGAGGAGGGAAGCTGGGTGGGGAGAGAGAGGCAGTGCAGCAGATGCACAGTGTGGTGCCCCATTAATGCCCTGGAAGTGGCTGAAGTGCATCTCCCTCCCTGATGCTCATCCCAGCTCCAATGGAAGTGATGCAGGCAGCAGGACGAGCGGACTAGGTTGTGTTTTCAGGTAGTTTGTCACGGTTCAGTCCATACTGCACACTCACATTGTGGTCCAGCTCCTCCAGCTCAGATGGAAGGGGGATGGCAAGTTCTCCCAGGTACAGAGAGAGAGCTTCAAAGGAATCTTCCAGCTTGGAAAAAGGGGGCCTAGAAGCAGCAGTGAGGAGACATGAGTAGGAAGGATGAAGCAGAACAGCATCTGGAAAGGTTGAACTAATTGTCCATCTAGGTCCCTGTACCATGTACAGAGCGGTGATTTCCTCCCTGTTCAGCTTCCAAGACTGCAAAGCCCTCATCTCTCTGGGCTACCCATTTTTATAGCCAATGAGTGGCCAGGGAGGTCTGGCTCTTTGGAATCTACTTGGCAGCAACACTGTTCTGAAGCTACAAGTTTCATAATTGAAATAAAATGAAGTATTTACCTTATTGTCAAAGTCTGCCCCTATTCTTTGTACCTGAGAAATGCTGTACAGTCATTCCTCCTGTACTCTCTCTGTCTTGGAATTGTTTCAGACATCTCCACCATACAGCAGTCTCTCTCCCAAACTGCTGAGTCTGAAGTCTCTCACTCAAGGAAGCCTTTGAGCATTCCCATAAATGCTGTAGCTGCTCTCTGTGCAGAGCAGTCCTTCCACTATGGGAATACAGACATCCTCCAGGCTTCCAGAGAGGAGTCCTCCAGACCCCAAACCTACCTGCTCTCTGGTTCCAGTCTGCAGCAAATAGCAGCCAGAGGGAAAAAGGCTGGAGGACAATCAGCAGGAACAAACTTCTCCCAGAACAGCTTGACATTAAGGCCAAAATCCAGTGTGCGTGGGAGGCAGTCTGGGTCAGCATAAACCTGGCCTATGATCTAGGGAAAAATGAGAGAAGCACTTAAATACTGCAGCAGTTCCAGAGTGTTAACAAACAGGGAACTTCTGCATCAGGCAGGGGCTCCTTCAAAGCATTATGGTGGAAAAGAAAGAACAGAAACACTGTTCTTCCTGGCAATGTGTCCATGGGTGTGGAAGAAATCCCAGATGCCTCCTCCTTCTGCCTAGGGTCTCTCTGCCAGAAAACACAGCATATGTGCCCCTCTCAGGGAGCTCCACAGTGTCTTGCAGCTGGGGATGATGCAGCCCCTCCTGATTGCAGGTAATCAAGGCAACCTGCCTCATCATCCTATCCCATCCCATCCCTCCCCTCTCTAACCATCTTACCACACCCTCAGCAAAGCCCCTTGGTACAGAGCCTGTTCTAAACAATGCTGAGAAACCAACAGCACCTCTGAGTTGTTCTTCCAGTGACAGATTCAACCCCCACCACAGCCAGAGGGCTGGGACAGATAAGAACAACAATAACTGACACCCAGGAGGCTGCAGGTAAAGGAGAAGCCAGTAAATAGCTGGGTGGACAGGGAAGCCCTGCCCTAGCACTGACCACCTCCAGCACAAGTGTGGGAGGGAAGGAGCCCCCAGCAGAGAGCTGTGGGGTGATCTGGGCTCACAAGGTCAATACCAACTTTCACATGGACAGAATATTAGGTTTAAAGCCTCACTGGGTATCACAGAAGGGGTGTTATTTGTAACCACTCTGGCTTTTCTATGCCAATAACTCAGCATGACAGCCACATCCTGTAACTAGACAGAAACACCCATTATGTATCTTGGCAGGTTTATTTCCTTATCTGAGTGTTTAATTTTAATTTTTTTTAGCATCATTGTTTGGTGACAAGGAGAATGTTCATATGCCACTACCCTTTTATTTGTCTCTTTTTCTAGATGAAACAATTGCTTTAATCCCACATACAGATTTTTCAAGTTCCTAAATCTATCACTCACAGCCACAACATTCTCTGAGAGGAGGACCCAGTATAAACAGGGCTCCAGATGAGGCCACAAAGATTTAAGCACAGACATTTTCTTTGTGTCCTTCATCCAAACACTGAAAATGAAACTCTGCTGGTAACCCGTGGTGTTCCTGCAACTGCTGTTACACATAACACCCCGCCTTTCATCTGTGCTTCCACAGTCATACACACCTTTTAAACTGAAAAAACCTTGCAGCTTTCAAGTGCTGCTTTTTGTTCTGCAGATAGAAAAGCCTGATATAACAGTCAGACTCTGCACTGGCTCAGAAATAAACTAAGCCAACAGACTTCAGGGTGCAAGCTTCATTAATCGACCTGCAAAGAGGTTTTTGTTTCCATTTCTTTGAAGTGAAGTGCCATCCCCAGTGGAGGCCCTGAATTTGCTGAGATTATGCAGCTGATTGTTCCTTTAATGAGGCAGAAAAAGAAAAAAGAATTGCAGTTCTAGGCAATACATCTACTTTCAAATGGATACCAGGCTCAGTCAGAACCTGGTAACTTTTTTTACAGCTTCTCTCAGTCCAGGAAGAAACTGGGACCAGAAAACTACAAGAATCTTATCTTCCTTGAGGAAACAGAGGCAGGTTAAACTTGTTCTCCCAGCCTAATTCACTAATAATGTGCTGTTAGGTCACAGGCTGCACACTCAGATGCAGAGATCTGGGTGATACTGTGTGTGCACAGAGATGGGGACAAGGTCCTTTAAAGATGCCATGTAATGTCCTTGTCTTACCTCACAGAGAACGATCCCAAATGAAAAAATGTCCACCATCTCATCATAGCTCTGTCCTGTAGGAAACATGAGACATTCAGCGCTGTAAAGAGAGAATTACCCATCTAGCTATTTCAGGAGCTGCCAGTAGAAAGCTTAACTAAGACAATTAGTCTTAGGACCTAAAACAGGGCCCTAAAACAGGAGATAAAGCAAGGCTTAAACCTGAACAGTTTATCTTAGTCATCCCAAGATTTGTATATGCTGCATTAGACTGCCATTACAGATTTTAAGCTTACTTCTCTCTTGTACTGGGAAATTACAGGACAACACTGTATCAGGTCACTGTATCAGGTCTGAGCAAATGCTGCCCATTTCCATTGACTGCTGTTCTTGTGCATCTCTACAGTGCATGGAGCCAGTGCTCAGGTTTCACAGCCAGTGAGTCCCTGCTGCAGTGACTGCAGAGATAATAAATTACACACCGGCAGCACTTGGATCCTGGGAAAGCTGGCAGGCTCCAGCATGCCATGCTCTGCTCACAGACACACCCCTCCCAAGCCAGTAGCTGGTAAACAGCTTTGCTTTCAAAGGTGATGTCAGACTATGCTTTTGCTGTTCTCTTGAGAAAAGCAAGGACTGAGACAAACTATGAGAAGCAGCCTCAGACTCCTATAGGGCTGGAGGCCTTGAGGAAAGGCAACCAGAACAGTACACAATACTGTAAAGCAACATGGAGAACTGAGCTGGGGAAGAGGAGCCCAGTCCTCCCTTCCCCAGTAGACTGTGCTGGTCAATGCTGATATCCCAGCCAGCCAATACTGCCCAAACTGATCAGAGAGACCTGCTTGTTAGGAGGAAATTGTATCCACTGTATTTCACTCTCACCTCAATTCCTGCAGGGGCAGCTTTTCCTCTAAGGGTCACAGCTCAGCTGTGCAACTGAGGGCTGCCTGTCAAAAACCAGATTTCCTTGCACTTGGACAATGCCCACCTGAATCCTGAGGCTTCAGCAAACCTGGCAGCAGATGGCCTCTCCCTAGATCTATGCAACAGCATCTGTAAACCTCATCCCAGAGTGGAATGATTCCCTGTTTCAAGGGGCAGTTCCAAAGCATGAGGTTAAAACAAAAGTTGATCTTAGATTCAGTTTTATCTCAGGTCTCTTTTGTCTTCCCTTTTTATTTGGATTATATCAAGTTTACTTCTGTTGCCCTCCTCAAGAATCCTGTTGTCAAACCAGAACCATTACCTGGGCTGGTACAAAGGTCTGGTACTGCAGGACTGCAGCTATGGCCTCTGTGTGTATAAAAAAGCTTCCACATTACAGGTCTAAAACCACAGCTTCTAAAATGTTTGGTTGTTACTGGAGTGCAGAAATTTTCAGTACTCCTGTCATCTCTGTACCTTGTCACAGGCTGCCTCCTTGCCTGCTCCCTGCTGCTGCACTCTTACCATTCAGCATCTCTGGGGCCATCCAGTAGGGGTTCCCAACCACCGTGTAGCGCTTTTTCCTGTCGCTCTTGCGCAGCGTCCGTTTCTTGGCAGACGGCTTCTCCAGCGTGGGGTTTTTCCTCTCCTCCACAATCAGCCGAGACAGACCAAAGTCAGCCACCACCACTGTCTTATCCTGCACAGGGGATTGAGTACAAGCCACTGATTACTCAGCCCCTTTCAGGAGCAAATTCCTGTTCACTAGCAACTGTAGTCTAAGGGCAACTAAGCAGGTTTCCTGCAGCCACGTGAGCATAGCAAGATATCCAGACAGGTGTAAGATACCCAGTTAATGATCCCAACTTATCACTTCCTCCCTTCATTGTCTTATTTCATAGGTAGCTGCTAGCACTTATCCCATCAATTTGGCTACACTTGCCAGGGAAACGTGGACCTTTCCTTTTAGATCTTCCTCTTTTACCTGGTCAGGAATTAACTTGGACTTTCATCCTGGATTGTCCGAAGCCAAGTCAAAAAGGGCAGGCTTGAGGGAATGAAACTACACAAAAATCTTGTGACCCGGCATTTAAAAAAAGAGAGAACACACATGTGCACACACCTATACACTTTTCTGAATTCTGAGTGCCAATAATAAGTCACCAAGTGGTTAAAAGAACAGAAGCAGCTGCAGAAAACATCTCATAGTTGAGATAAAGAACAGAGCTGTACTAACTGTCAGAAGGTGACTCTTACAGGAGCTGCTACCAGAGGAAAGCTGGTAAGAGAACAGAGCACAGAAACAGTGAAAGCTAGATCAGTCTGGAAAATCCTGTGTCAGAATAAAGCTCCTTTGCTTGGAGCACAAAGCCTCTCTGAAACTGGTTCCACCCTGACAAAAGAAGGAACATCATGTGGAGAAAACCAAGGGAGGAAGATGCCAAGGAGAGGAGCAGCATGCTGTGGCAACTGAGGTGTAACTCACCAGCTTGATCAGGCAATTGTGTGAATTCAGGTCTCTGTGAATGATGCACATGGAGTGCAAGTAAGCCTGGAACAGAAGGAGAAAAGCTGGTGTTAGGGGTTCCCAGCTGAGCATTTACAGACTCAACAACCCAACTCCAATAATCAGGCAGCATCCACAGGCCCTCATACATCACCCTCCTGAAGCAACTAACCCTGACCCCAAAGTCTGCTGTGTTATGAAGTGACAGTCCAACTCACCATCCCAGAGGCAATCCCTTTGGCAAAGCTGACCTTCTGCTGCCACGGGAATGGGTCCTGAAAGACAAATCCTCAATGGTCAGGGACATCTTACCAACCAGCTGGTGACAGCAGTTCCTTCACAGAGCCTCTTACAGCAGTCAGCAACACACGACACAGAAAGAAAAGGCTTCCTGCCTCAAGCTCACCCTCAGCTAGGAAGCAGCTTTACTCCACAGCTCCAAAGGCAGACTAATAATGAGTCCATGAGGCTGGTACAACCATCAGCACAGTCAGGCTGGCTGAGTACAGCTCTCCCAGGTGTCCATACTCACTGCATTGCGGAGGAAGTCCTTCAGCGTGCCCCCCTCAATGTACTCGGTGAGGAGATTCAGCTTCTTGTCCTTGTACAGCACACCAATGAACTTGAGCACATTGGGGTGGTCCAGGCTGCGCATCACCTTCACCTGCAAGCAGAGACATCCCACCCCAAAAAGTGAATGGAACAAGTCCTGACAGATCCATTTTGTGGTGAAAAGCACTCCAGCACTCAAAGTCCTGTTCAGGGACCACAGAGAACACTCAACCCCCAACCTTAAGGCAGTCAATTAACTGTTGCTTCTTCATTTCCATGCTGTGCAATCAACCTGATCTTAGTTTTTAAGGAGAGCACCCTTGAGTCTGGCTAACTTTTCAGAGTGAGAAACTCTCCAGGGTAACTACTGGGTCTTGTGCTGTGTGTGTCAGAGCCACAACAGCAGTGTCAGGTGTTTGAGGAGCTGCCTTTAAGCTAAATCTGACTTTGAAAAACATGGTAGGCAGCCACCAAGAAAATAGTTTTGCTTAAATACAGAATGAGTCTTAAATATCTTACAGATATTGGCCCTCATCCTTTGTACTTATGCACAAGGCTCAAGGGATAAATCCTTTATGTACTGCACAGCTCAATTTGCTTCTGACTGAAGCTGCTCTTATCACTGAAAAATTAATGAACTGGAGCTGAAGCAATGTCTGTTGCTCAGTGTGAGTCACACTTCACTGCAGCAAACATTCAGCTCATGTCAGCTTTTCCTCATGCAATGTCTCCCTCCTCAGCACCTTTATTCCTGCCAGGATCTCTCTCTGGAGAAGGTGGGAGAGCTCCATCACACTACTGCCTCAGAAGATTTTTGAAATCCTGCTCCTACCTCTGTCAAGAAAGTCTTCTGTGTTTCCTTATCACAACGAATCAGCTCCTTCATCACCATCACCTTTCCTGTTGCTTTGTGAGTCACCTGGTGGAAACAAAACCCACAACTACAGGAAAGGTTCAAGAATACACGGCTCCAATGCTCCTGTGATTTCTGAAATAGTCTAACATTCCCCTCCACCCAGAGAAGAATAGAGATAGGAGGAAATTCAGAGCCCAGGGATCTGCCAAAAACTTCTTTCAGAGTTCACTGAAGATGCTGTATGTGAAACAGAAACTACCTAAAGCTGACAGAGGATCATGCCAAGGCCCAGAGCTGAAGTTTGGGTAGCACAGGGCTCAGTGTGCACACAGGCTGCCAAAGCCTCCACACTGCTGCATGCCTCAAAGTTCCCTTATGGAACAAATTTGTCCAGCAGGATGCTCACATTTTGTACACAGGCTTTACCAACTACATTCCTCATCAGCATAGGAATCAATGCTCACCTGCATCAGAAACCAAACAACCCAAAACTGCATTATAAATGCTTTGGTTTTATGGGGAATTTGAATCTCATCCATATGCAAGTGGAACTGGAGTGCACAGGCTGCCAAGTTAAGGCAGGAAGCAGTTAATTTTACCGTGCTCCTTTGGAGCAGTGTGTCTCAACCTGCAAGGAATGTCCTAGAACAGTGGAAAACACGAAGAAATCCATCATAATAATAAGGTAATAAATTTCCTGGCTCTTGACATGGAAAGCATTTCCAGTTCCTCAAGAACTGTTTGCCTGTCTCCAACTAGTTCCTGGCATTTTGCTGTATTATGGAGGTTTTTTGTAACCAGCTCAGGCTTGCTTGCATGGGGTGCAGGAGTGAGTAGAAAGAGTCCAAATTCCTATGAGCACATTTTCCTGGAAATCCTCTCTTCTTCGTTTGCTTAACTTGGACAGCTCTGGCTCCCTAAGATCTCCAGGGAACTAAACAAACACCTTGCCTCCCTGAGCAGAAGAGAATTACGAGACCAGATATGGTACTTGCTGCATCACACCCAGTCAATCTGAAGCCTAAGAAAAATGTCTTTTTTTTTTTTTTTTTCAAAGGTAGGAGGCAAAAAGTCCCTTAGAAAACCTCTAGAACTAAAATCCAGAACACATGACCCAGTTACAGTATTTAGGAAGCTTATGAGTTCTTGCAAACACTGTGACACACTAGTTCTGTTTGGAGCCATGGACATAACAAAGCTGACATTGGTGGAATGTGAGTGCATGGAATAACACAACAGCAGCAAGAGTACAATATTCTTCTGCTCCCATCTGAAATCAAGCATCCATACACAAGTAATGAGCCAGGGAACACTGCATGTTTCAGCCAGGGATATGAAAGCCAGGGACATCTAATATCCAATGATTAAGGGAAGTGAAGAGACAAAGGCAAGGCTAAGTGGAATTCTTAGGCTGACATACCAGCAAAACTGAAACAAGTGTCACATGAAACTCCACAGGGGCAAATTTAACTCCCAGAGCATGCACCAGAACAGGAGAGTCACAGGGTAATTTGAGCAGAAAAGAAATGCCTTTGTGCCAGTAACTGCTGGGACACAGATGACAAAAGCATGCGACAGAGCAAAGGTTCCACTTACCTGCACCTGTTATTTCTCTATGAGCAGAGGAGAAGAGAAATATGCTTATTAGTATGGATCAAGCGTTGGGCTTGTAGTGCTGGCTCATCTCCTCCCGTGGAAACATGAGATGAACATGGTGGCTGGACACCTCAAGTTTATACCAGTGTAAGGGGAGAAGTCCCATCCCGTGATGAGAACAGTCTGAGTATTGAAGAGATCACAGAACCTTCACAAGGCAGAGGAAATTGCCTCTGATGCTGTCAGGAATGTTGGAATAGGAAGTGCTGAAGTACCCTCAGCCAAGATCAGAGAGCTTAAATGCAAGAGAATTGCTATTGATTGAGATTAGACCTGTGAGAATCATGCAAGACCTGACCACTACCCCTACACTGAAAAGCCATTCAGGCTGTGCCAGGAGTTCAGTCATGGTCACTACATGAGCCCTGAACATGCCACACTAAGGGTGGGTAAGAAATGCTGGGGAGCTGAATGCACCTATTCATAAGAAAGATGCTCGTAAGAGGAAGTGTAGCCTGTTCCCTCACCCAGGAGGCTGCTGTGACAGGCACTCTGGACTGCTAAATCTGACTCAGGAGATGAACACGTATGGCCAAAGGGGACAAAGTCAAAACCATCTGCAGTCAGAGACACTACTGGTCGGGGAATGAAACAGAAATGGATCTCAAAGCAAACCAGGGAAGGTCCAAGACTGATCACTATTGGCAAGGCAAAACTACTGAGACTGGGGTGAAGGATGCCAAGACAGGTAGAGATTGCTCTACTCAAAGTAATTGATGAATGTCTGAGGAACCCCGCTCACCTTGATCGCTTGTCCAAAAAATCCTTTTCCTAGAACTTCACCATGAATCAGATCACAGGGCCGGAAGATTTGCTGGGAGCAGCTGGACGAGGAGCGCAGGGATTCAGAACGACTGATGTCACGGCTCAGAAGGAGCGGTTCCTTTGGAGAGCTGGGGCCAGGAGACTTGGAAATGCTGTTACTTCTCCTGGAAAACAAGGATGACAGGAAGATCAGGGAAGCTGCTGGGTAACCTTTGGTCTAGCATAACCCATCATTCACTGCTCAGGGACCAGATTCTAATGTGCTCCAATGCTTTTACTCCAAACTGCTCTCAGCACTGTGGAAGCTCCTTATGAATCCAGAGCAGCTTCCAAGTCAGAGCTGCCTCACAACAGCAACAACAACAACCTCTCCTGCACTGGCAGTCTGAAGTGGAGCTCTGAGAACAGGGGGAGGAAGCTGTGAAGACACATTGCTTGCTATCTCTAAACAAAATACTGGTAAAAGACTAAATGAGCAACTGAGTGCTCCACTCCTATAAAGACTTTTTCCCATGTCCCAGGTCTCAGCAAGATTCCCCTTAAGGACATGTTCTTCCCCAGTCATCTAAGGCTGGTAAAAACCTGACCTTTACATTTTCTGACTCTGAAACTTAGTAGCTTTTCTCTGTTAACAGTAAAGCTCCTTATTTTTATTAAGAAAAGTTTGTCATCGTGAAAGAGAATAGAGAGAGTATACATCAACAGCAGAATCCAAAGCTCTCCATGACTTCTCCAGTGGTCTCACATCAGAGGTAAGCCCTGTCCCCACAGTCCTTGCCATCACAAGGCCTAAGCTGCCCAGCCAGGGAGCACAGGGCAAAGGCAAGACAGGTCAGAGGCGGTGCTTCCAAGCCTTTACCTGAGGGAGCGCCGTCGGAGTGTTCCTTCCAGGTTCTCCTTGATGTCCAGTGGGGAGAGGGAGCGGGGGGCCATGGGTGTCTTTATGTGGCTGGGAAGGCGGGAGTCCAGGCGAAGCCTGTCCAAGCGCTGCGACACAGGGTCGTGCTCTATCAGCAGCTGGAGGGTCTGGCTCGTCTTGCGAATCAATTCCTCCACCTGAAATCAAACCAAAGGGCAGGATAGCAGCAGGCAGGAGGAATGCAAACGGCAGGAGGCAGAGGAGACACAGGGAATGCCCCTCAGGAATCAGAGGAGAGAGTTCATTGAGATCACTCCATAGTTGTGTGCACCACAATTGTCTACCAGACAAATCAAGCTGGCAACACAGACATTCCTTATGCTATCCAATACTTCTTTCTGGTCAGCTACAAGTAACCTATATAAGAAAGATGTGGACAAGCTGGAGGGGGTCCAGAGAGGGGCCACAAAGATGACTGAAGTGCTGTGAAGCTGCCACGTGAGGAAAGGCTGAGATAACTGGGTGTGTTTAGCCTTGAGAAGGTTTAGGGGACACCTTATCACCATGTTCCAGTATTTAAAGAGTGGCAACAAAGAAGATGGAGACTCCCTTTTTACAAGAAGTTACATGGAGAATACAAGGGGTAACGGGTACAAATTAATCCTGGAAAGATTCCAGGTAGACACAAAGGCAGTTTTTTACAAAAAACAATCAGCCCTTGGAATAATCTCCCCAGCAAAGTGGTGGATTTGCCAACATTGGACACATTTATGTTTCAGCTGGACATAGTGCTCTAGATAGTGCTTTTGCCAAGAAAGATTGGACCATACGATCCTTGAGGTGCTTTCCAGTCTGGTGTTTTATGACTCTGTTAAATACTTTTCCTTTTCTGAGAAGTGTTCAAAAACTACACAAGTTTCCACCTTGAACAATGCTACAAAAAACAGCTTTGCATAAGCTACATGGAGATTTATCAGAGAGATGCCTTGTGCTCCTCATGTTCTCTTCAGCACCAACAGTAAATGAAACTCTTGGGAAGTGAAGGTAATGGTGTCCCCCCTACACTCTTGCAGCATCACCAGATCTCTGTAGAAAGCATCTACTTGTAAATACACACAGCAGATAGGTTTTTTGCAATGGGAAATGTCCCTAGAATCAGCTGAGCCCTTCAGTATTAGCAGTGCCTCTAAAAGGATCAGAACTGTTCACTTCATCAGCACATGGGAAAGTCTTCACAGTCTCTCTGTCCTCTGTCACAGCCATAGACTTTTCTTATTACCTCCCTTCACGTTTGAATTCCACAAAATCAGGATTGAATCCTGACTGCATTTCCATCTGTTACATTTTCCTCTCCAGCTGGAAGGCAAAGCTTGCCTTCATGTTTATTCTTCCCGTCAGCACGAGCAGTGCACACATGCTGTATGCAGGGTGGGAGAACACTGTCAGGAAAGAAAAGATGTAGGAAGGCAGAGGAGAAGGAGGCTTCAGGAGAGAACTCTACCCACCTCCTCCACCTGTAAGGTACGAATAGGAGCTCCATTGATCTCCAGGATCCGATCTGCAGGGTGGATGGCATTTCGGACATCTGGGCTGATGTGCATCCTGTTAACTCTAAATATGGGAATTACAGTCTGTATGTGAAGTCAGTTTAGCCAAAATTATCAAAAATATGCTCCCCTTCATATTGGCTTTTTGAAATAAAACAATGCTAATCTACCAACATGGGGAGCTACCATTAGACCAAGTGCTTAGGTCTGTGCTGGTTTGGAGAGAGCCCTTCCTATCACCAGTGGTAAAATTTTAGTCCATATGTTTTGTGTACACTGAAGGAGACAGCACTGAGAGATACAATTATCAGTTAAGGTTGTCACAAGACTGAAATGAAGACCAAACACAAATGACTATTAGCTAACCTACATCCCCAAAATGCCAAGATTCCCTCAGGACATCAGTGCTGTAGGATTTTTACCAGCTCCCTCACACGGCCATGTACATTGCACAAAATCTGGTCATACTCACTCTTTGACCTGGACACCAGTGGCATAGCTGGAGCAGCCACCTTCAACAGACACTGAGAACCCTCTCTTGCCATCCGTGGCTGCTGGCATGGAGATGAGGGTCAGTGTATAAGGCAGCTGCTCACGCAGAGACTCGGTGGAGTGTTTTTCTATCATCGGTGTCAGCACAATCTGGTTATGGCATTTTCCACTGGAAGAAGTGAAGAAAGTCATTATGGCAATGTCCCATCCCTCCCTACCAAACTCACATGTCTGAGTTCTCTCACTGACCAGAAGCCACAGTTTTAGTGTTTACACCACTCCTTCCTCCCTCCCTCAAAGGCAGCTTCCTGGCATTCCTCAGAGTAGCATTTGGCTGAACTGCTCTGAGCCAGCTGAACACGGCTTACACTCAGCAAAAAGCAGCTCTGTGGCAAAGTGCAGCTCCCCTTACCAGTAGAGAGTGGAATGCTGCACCAGTGCATAAGTGTCTCCATCTTCGATGATCACTTTGCAGCTCATACAAGCAAAGCACTCGGGGTGATACTTGTATTCGCCAGCCACCTACAGACAGAAAAGGGAGTAGCTTAGGAGGGCCAAAACCCATCAGCAGATGCAGCTCCTGCTTTCCTCTCCAGTTAATGTGTTCATTCACATCTCTAAGGCCTGTGGCAATTTTTAACTGGAGACTTCTGTTAGTCCATTCTGTCTTTCCTGAACCCCATCCATGGCATCTTGTTCGCAGAACTTCAAAACAAACACATCAACACTCCAAGCAAAGCTCGTGTCCCAGGAACCTCTGCTATATTTGGCAGCTACTCAGCTATCAAAAATAGTTGATAGTCTGCTACAGACTAGTAAACAAGGTATTAAACCTTCCTGTTCAGTTGCTCTTGGCAAGATAACTAATGCTACGCCTGAATTAATAAAGCTGAAAGGGCTTTTTTTTGGCAGACAAGCAGTGCACAAAAGCAGATACTGAACCAGCCAGCTGACAGAAAAAAAAGTGCAAACTGAGACAAAAATACCTTTAAAGAATATTTTTATTAATTGGTCTGTTTTTCTATTTTCCTTATGAGAACTTCCTTTAGTGACATTATTATGCAAAGACTTTTGCAGGCAATGAGAAATTGTCTGCACATTTCTTAGTATTTCCTTTTGAGTTAGCAATCAAATTACTGTGTACCATCCTGCTTTTTATTTAGGCTCTAGAAAAATAATGGTTTTGTTTCATTCTTGGCAGTTTTAAAGTTTAAATATTTGCAAGGTTGTGGCAGGAGAGGAACATTTAGGTGAGTCCATATTGTACAGGAAGAGTTCAGTGCATCAAAGCAGCTGGGGCTAACACTGCTTCAAGACACTGTCAGCCTGAAAAAGCACAGGTGGGGTTTGGATGGCAATCTTCCCACAGCAGAACCTGCTGCTAATCCTGAGCCCAGAGCTTCCACAGTGCAGTGGAAAATCACCCCTGGAGACACTGAGGCACTGTGCTACAGAAACTGAACAGATGTCCCTTGAATCACCTTCCTGCTTCTCAGGTCTGTACTTTTCAGCACTTGATTTGTTCATATGCTTCAGATCCTCACATCTCCCTCCTTTCAACAGCTACCCACATTCAAAATTAATTTTTTATCTAGAAGATGCACATACAAGCTTCATTTCTAATCTTTGATTAGATTAGAGTAACAAAGAGATTAGTCCCCTCAGTTTATTTGGTTATCTGAATACCTAAGATAACACCCAGCTAAGTTTCAGGAGATGGAGGCAGGCACGTCCTGCCTCCAGGCAGGAGCCCTTCCAAGTCCTTACCATCACAGGTCCAGTCATCAGCAGAGAGCAGCCATGGCAAGATTCCCCAAACTTCCCCCAGTAGTCTTTGTGACAGTACAGCTTCCCATCTTTCTCATAGTACCAGTTAGTGAGGGGATCCTGGCATTCAGAGCACCTTGAAGGAAACAAAGGAACAAAGTTCCAGTAGGCAACAAGTCACAAATCAACAGTCCTTTCCTGCACAGAGATCACAGACATTCAGCAGCAGCTCATCACAGGCAGGTCTGCCAGTTATGGATGTACTAAACCCTTCCACTTCCCAGTGCTCTTTGAACTGACAATTAGCACCAAACCCAGGGTTTGTAAGGAGAGGTGGATTCAACCAGTACAAATAAAAAGAAGCTTCCAAGCTTTAAAACAAATCCCACACATTGAAACACATCAGTAGGATTATACATTTTGCTTTGTAAATTTTACTCCTCTGCTTTCTCCCTCTTTCTGGACACAAGTTTCCAGCTGCAGAGCTGCCCAGCACAGTGAGAGCTCTGCTCTGTTTCTGCTTAGAGTTTCTATTGCACCACCCTGCCAAGGCACCTGCCTCCTCAGCCAGTTTAGGAAGCAGGACAGAGGCAGGAACCACTTCTCTTTGAAATGCAAAGCCAGTTTTGCACCAACCTGTCTGGAAAGCTTTCCTATTGTTCTGTACCAAGGCCTCTCCCAAAAGATAAACAGCAGCACTCTGCATTTGAGGGAGTTTTCAAAGCAGTTCATCCCCTGAGGTCCATATACTTGCTGCATCCACCAATTAACTGTGAAAATCCACCTCTCCCAGCTGATTACTTTCCCTTCTGCTGATCACAGTGCATGAAAAAACAAACACCAGAAGCAACCCACCAAAAAAAACCCCTAAATAAAACTAATTCTCTGATTTCATGAAGAGAATCCCCAAATCCGTCACGTATCTGTCAGCCTCTATTTCAACAAGAAACCATTATTAATCATCTATCTACATCCTTTCAAGAAACAAACCTCCCCTCTCCAAAAAATATCAAGGAAAAAAATTGCAGCAATTCTACTGCAGATCCCTTTTTAGCAAATCACAAGCAGAACCCAGGTTTGCTGCACAGAAAATAATTCTGCTTCAGCAAGATGCACTGGGCAAGGGAGTTTAACTTCAGCAGCATGGAGGTGTGACTTACTGGAGAGATAAGGCACAGACAGGAGTTGCATCAGTAAGGATTATTCCATTAGCCCTGGGCAGCATGTTCTCAGACTTTAAAAGGAAAAAAGTCTGGCACTGGCCATATCTGAGTGCAGAATCCAAAGCTGGTTAGTCACCAATAACTGGTTCAAAGAAACACCTTGAGGATCAATGCTGTCATCAGTAAAATGTTTTCCTAAATGTGAGAAGATGACTTTCTTCTGTGCCCTACCCCAACACCTTTCTCAGTTACTGCACTGGGGGGGAACCACAGCAGTGGGATGGGGGTTTAGGTGGGTGTCCCTCGGGGCAGCCAGTCTCCCTCAGCACCCAGTGTGCTGGAGTCTGCTGGTGGCACTGGAGGAGCACTTTTTACATGCTCCCAGGGCTAAGATGAGAGCTACAGCTGACTTCAGCTCTCATGAGCTTCCTAAAACTTATTTGTGTCAAAGCCACTCCTTGTAAACTGCAGCAGCTTGCAATGAGTGTGATGATATGTGAGGTTGGTCATGCTCCAAGAGAGCATGGAGAGTTATTTGCTCCATCTCAAGAGACTGCAAAGCAACGAGGTAAAGCTGCCTGTAAGCAGCTTTAGGGAAAAACACACCTCATGGAGTACTCAGAACTGTACCTTCCCCTCAGGAAGATTGCTCCTTAAAATACATTTGGCTTCGACAGTGTTTGTTCTCCCAGCTGAGGAGCATCAAATCCTGTCCCCCCTCCAAGTGATGGGAAAGAACTCCAGCATATGCAACAGGCCCTGCCTATTTTGTGTGAAGCAGAGGGAACAGCAATTTAAGATTGCTGTACATGGTACATACATCACTAGAGCCCCAGCCTGGGGGCACTGTCACGGTTACACCCTGCTCCTGGTATGCAAGAGACCCAGAGGGCATCCCAGTGCATTCTGCCTTCAACTACTGGCCTTTGGCTTCCATTTGCAGTAAATACCCCGTGCTGAATGAGCAAATAGGTGAGTGGGAGGGAAAAAAGAGCAAGTGGAGACTAACAGCAAAGATTTCTATCATTTTGTGGCAGGAACATCTGGCTCAGCACGGGCAAATCGAATCCCTCAGACCTATCCAACTCCTCCATGCATGCCTGTACCAGTGTGTGTGCTCCAGGAGTGATTACATCTTCAAACAGGGAGCTGTGACCAGACCTGCACTTGGGATGCACACAGCAGTGCTGGAGACTTCTTCAGGATTGCAGGACTTGACTTTCTATGCTCTCTCCACGAAGGTGGGTCACTTCTTTGTTTTTAAGCACATCACTTTCCTCTCCTCAGCCCTCTTCAATTTCACCTTTAACCCCTTCCTCTTCCTTTTTCTCCTTAAGTAAATGTAAAATTTTTGCAGAAGCAATACAAACTACAATTCTGTTTAGGTGGGCTCCACGGGATCATGTGCATTTGTCTTCCCTTTACCATTCCTCTAGTACTAAATGGTTTGATTCAACCTTATAGCACTTTGTTAAATTTGCTTCCATCCGGAAATAAGCACTGGTATCTAACTTGGGACACACCCATAGCAAAATGAAGGTGAGGAGGTGGAGCCAGCAAGCAGTCATTTCTCTGCTATGTAATTAAACAAATCTGGGCAGGACAAGTTTGCAGCTTAAGGCTCAGAACCCCACCCTGGGCAATGAGGCAACAGGAACAGAGCAAGCAGCCCTGGAGAGGCTGGAATGGGTCTAACTGGCTGCTTCCTTAATCCCTGCCAGGACCAGGACACACTGCAGCCCATGCCAAGCAGCACCTTTGTTACTTACCATGCAATCTGTAACCTTGAAAGGGCTTAGATTTGGCAGATGTGGGAAACTGGCAGCACACAGGTATGGCTTCAATGCCCTCACCAAATGATAAGAGCACGATGGTTCTACAAGGCTCTCATTGAAGAGATATGTCAGAATTTTATCCCAGAAGATACAAAAGTTGCCATTTCTTCCTCTCCCTCCTCACTGGAGCTGTGCCCTTGCACCAAGGCTCACATCAGCTGAGACAGGAATGCAATTACTGCTACAAGTATTAAGGAAGCTAACCTTTGCCAGTCACCACAACCAAAAGAAAGGAGCATGCCATGCTACTCTATCTTTTATAGATTAGAAACCACTAATCTTCTTCTAGATTATTCGGTATTCTTATTACAGAGTAGCAAACCATGGTAAGCAAGTTTCACGGAGGACTGGTAACAGCCATACCTGACATGTTTCCTCTTGCAGCCCAGCCACCATTTTCAGAGCTGCAGAACTCTGCTCTGATTATACAGACCAGACATTGTAATTCTTCACATCCCAGCTTTGGCTATACAGAATAAATTCATCTGCCTCCCACAGCCATGCTCCAGGAACCACAGGCAGCATCTGGGTGCAGAGCTCAGCCCTGATGCTCTGCAGCACAGCAAGAACAGGTAGAGCTCACAAATCACTGCTCCATGGACTCCTGGTTTTGTGGGGGGTGGTAGGAGGATCAGGTCACAGCAGATAACCAGCCTAGTTTCAGTTGAAAGCAGCACTGGTGCCTGGTGGCATCTCTTTTACAGCTAAATGAAAGCCAATACCTTCATGGAAGCAAAGACTTCCCTGGCACTGAAGAGACAGATCCCTTCGTGAAGGGCTCATTAACAAAATGCCCTCCTCAAACACTGTCAGACCAGATCAGTTAACACTAGACAGGCTCGGGAGAGCCGCGGTTCCAATTCTGCAGGCAGGGCAGGGAGAGGACAGTCATGCAGACACAAAGCTGCAGAACAAAACAATCCCCCAGCCTGTAGCTCACCCAAAGGCTTACTCACCCGGGCTTAGCAGCAGTGTGTGCACTGGCTACGGAAGAGACATCAGACAAGGAAGAAGAGAGGTGAGAAAACAGACTGCTAGAAAAACAGAGTGCTTAAACTCTGACTATGCAAACCATTTCCACACATTCAGGAGAAGGTGTATCTATGGCTTAGCATTATACCCTGCACATATTACAAATAAAGAGTGTCTGCTCGCTTTCCTCCTTCTGAAAGCAGCTGCTGTTTCTGAAAGTTGCCTAAAGGAGCTCAGCAACTGTGTAGCAGTATTTACTCCTATCCCAGGCTGTTTCACCAATCGGCTCCTTATTCCCAAACCAGTACAAAAGTGTTTGCAGAACAGGATCAATAACAAGCAAATCTGAGCAGAGGGGATAGCAGGGAGACAATGAAAGTGCAAGCTGTGCCTTTCTTTCCCCATGCATCCACCTAATCAGCACATCAGTGTCTATCACTAGCCTGGCTGTGCTCAGCCCCACTGACTTTTCTCAATGCAATCAAAGTGTTGTTCTGGAACTATCACCTTTCTCGACTCTCATTTGTTCAGTTGGACCAAAAGTGATTAAAAGTTGAATTAACCAAAATATCACAGAAGAATCCTTTCCATGTAAGGCAATTGTGTTGCTCATCCCTAGTTACCTGCAAAGTGCCTGATTTCTTAAACAGGATTATGTGCTGCCTTGCTGCAGATTATATCACCTTCCTGAACTCCCACAGCAGCACCTCACCTCACCCAGTCAGAAGGAGCTTTGGAAGAGAAGCAGCAGCAGCCACATTAACCTCATTCCTCTGCTGGGGAGGACAGGGGCACAGGGCACAGTGGCACACGGGGTGCTCTCCGGAAAGGAGCCTGCCTGGCTGTGCACACGCTGGAGCTGCTTGAACCAGGGAGCTGGGAAGGGACTGGCAACATGAATTTTGCCTGTCACCCCCTCAAAGCAACATGGGATCCCAGTTTGAGACCAGCTGTTTCAAGCAGATGAGCAGGGGGCCTCATTCCCCCAGCCTCTCACACCGACGGCCTGGGATGGCAGCCCAGGGGAAGCACGCGCCGGAGCTCACTGCAATCCTGTGCAAGACTTACCGAAAGGGATCCTTGGGAGCAAAGTAAGCTGGAGCAGACAAGTAACTTCCCATCTTCAACGCTGGATAAACCGGATCAGCCACAAACTTGTCCAACTGCCTCTGAACAGCTCTGTTCTGCCAACATGGCAGCAGCCAGTGCTCATTTACTCTTGTGCTGATTCAGATACTTCACCTCCCTTTGAAGCTGCCCAAGGAATGCCAGGTCTCTCGGCTGCTCATTCTTTTTCAGATTTTTCCTGGCTCCCATTGCTATAACCATCTTCTCCTGTGCTCAGCAGCAGCTCGGGGGGGACAGAACCACTGCTAACCGGGCTAGTGGGACATGCTGCTGCCGAGATCTGCCAGCTCTGCCGCCTGCTAACTACGGGGAGTTTTCCCTTCTCTGGTTCCACCCAAAGGTGGGAGGGGAGGAGGAGCCATGGCAGGCGGATCCAGAGCCTCAGCAGGCTCTGCTCCTTCACAGGGGTAGAGCTCTGACCCAAAGGAGCAGCGTATCTAGCGCTGAAAGAGAGCAGCTTTGGCCAAAGAATACAAGCACACACACGTGAAACTTGTCTTTGCAGCAGCCGCACGTGCTAATGGAGCAAACACTCCAAGTATATAAAATTAACTATATACATTCCTAAACCCTTCACAGTGAGTGTGGCTATCCTGCCTTCACAGCACCTACAATCTGTTCACCCTGCTGCAGGAGGTAACTCACAGTGTGCTTCAACCAAGGAAAAAACTGCTTTCTTTCCAATACTGGTTCAAGAGATCATTACAATCCTTTAACTGAATCATCACCTCCTGAATGGGAACTGAGAGGTATAAATCAGCACAGAGTACTCTCTCCAGCTCACAGCACATGCAGTTGTATCACTGTGCTTGTCTGAAGCCAAGCATGATCTCTAGTGACCTAATCAGCTAAAGCTGCTTGCAAGACACTCAAAAATGCAACAAACATATGCTGCTGCACCAAGACTGCCCATTTTTGTACAGTCAGCAAAGCCTGGCATGCCTAAACACAGCCTGAAAACCATGCTCTGTTCCAGAGGCAGGAGCACTCTAATGTGCTTTTCCTGGAGATGCTCGTCTCAGCTGGCACACGGTTCCAGGGACGCTTGGGGCTGGAACAAGGCAGTCTTGGCTGCAGATTTGACAGCTGCTGCTTGCTGTTGAAGTATGCACAGACATATGCAGCTTTACTGTGTTCTTTTTTTCTCCTATCACTTTTTTTTTTAATTCAACTTTTAATAAGCAGTCTCCTTTCTGAAAGGGGAAAAAAAAAAATTCTCCATTTTCCCCATTCAGTGTAGTTGGTAAGCTTGACTGTAAAAGTGCAGTGAAGCCGAATGCTGCAGAGCCCGATGTGCTTGTCAGTTCCAGCACGGGTTTAATTCCCTCTGACATTTCACACAGCTCTTCTGGAAGCAGCAACACGGTGAGTCTGTGTCTAGGAATGTGCTCTGCCCTCCCACATTCTCTCTACGTTGAGTGCAGAAAAGGGGCCAGCGCTGCGCTTCCCCGGCTATCGGCACCTCGGTACCACACACACCTCCAGCACCTTCAACAAAAGCCTTTCCCCACAATCCTGCTGCCATGGGCTCAGTGCCCTCCGAGGGGCATTCCACGTGACCTCATAAATCCCAGCTCTTCACACAAAACCTTTGAAGATTTGATTCACAGATGTGATAAGCAGCCAGCTAGTCTGTGAATGAAGCCAGCAGATAAAGGCAACTTCAAAGTAATAAAAACCACCCAGACAGCTAAGCAACTAGGAAAGGATTTTAAGACTTCCTTAAAGCCAAAGGACACATAGTCAAATGTCTATTTAAACAGGAAATTTCTTATCAAAATGATTTTACTTCTGCAGACCTAGCAGCAGCAGCTAGTAAGTTACTTTGGCTACACATAAATGTCTTGTTACTTCTTGCTTTTTCTGTTGTCTCTATGACCTATTTGAGAACACAATAATGTCTCTGATAAAAGGGCTCTGGAAAAGGTGTTAATGTGTTCATACATTCTAGATCTGAAGTTCTGCCAGAATGACTGTACTTCAAAAATGCTGATAACAGGTGAGTGTATGGGGGGCCTTCTGTAATTTTACTGATACCATCTCTGGGGGCCAAAATGCACGGCAGTAAATTTATTTTTCACCAGGTAAAGTCAAACATCAGCAACTTCTCTCCTGCAAATGCTGACAGCATTTCCACTACAGACAGTCACCACCGGGGGAGCTTTTTTCCTCATTATGACTTAGAACCACGCAGTAACTTTTTCCAGAAAGACTATAACTAACAACTGAAAAGGAATACATGAAAAACCTTGACAACGACTTACATGATATTTATCACTGAGTCTCAGCCAGTACAGATTTATCCCCACAGAAATGAATCACACAGCTGTTGTGATATGGCAGTGATGAACACCTTGAGCCAGCAGGGGCTGGGCAGCCTCTCCACACTCTGCCACACATCCCGTGCTGCTCAGTAGCATATCTGCAGACAGATGTATTGCTCAGCACCTCCACCAAGATACACAAACTTATCCTGGCACAGACAGACGCTTCGATATGTGTGGGACTGAGGGAAGAGGAATCTGCTTGACGCCTGAAGAGTTTGCAGGGATCCTTTCCTTTAGCATGGGCGCAGCTTGGAGGCATTCCAAATACTTCAGTGCAATCCCAACACCTCACTGTACTTCCAAGGCACTTAACGTGTAACACGTGCTTTGCTGCTGTTGAAAGACAAGAGTCAGCTCCTGGAGCCATTGCAGTCAGCTCCTGAATCCATCGTTTGGATCCACACGTACCTCTGAGAGCTCTTGCATGTGGATCTTGAGTAAACTAAAGCAAACAGCAATGTGAAGCTCAGCCCCAGCACTGCACCTCACTTGTAAGCAGCAGCACAACTTCAGAACAACCCCGTGATGCTTCTCAGTGTCAAAAATAAGTTAGAAACTGTTGTAAAATAATTGTTAAGCATGTACTGTTGGTTTGGTTATTACACTGTAAAAGAGGTAGTTATAAGAAATACAGTACTACACATAAAAAAAATCACCAACCCCAGTGAAAGGAGCCAGCCTGAACAAAAATTATAATGGGCCAATCGAGCGCCTTAAACCTTCATGCAAATGAAAGGATCCAGACAGAAACCAATCCAGAAGGACAAAAAACAGGATAAAAAGGGGGCATCTGACCTGAGGAAGCCGCTCCACCTGGAACAGCGGGGCCAGGACATCGCTGCTGAGAGGAGCCGAGCGCCGCTGCTGCAGCATCCTCGGGAACGGCCCTGCCTGGCCCCTGGCCCCGTGCTTTAGGCCCTTTTCTTTTTACAATAAATGCTGAAATCACTCTCAGTACCGCGAGTCTGGTCCCGTTTTTAACATCAGTACCTCACACCACCAAGCACATTAGGAAGGAGAGTTTTTCTCCCCACCACTCTTGCCTGATGGCTGCAGCCCTCCTGCATGTGTGCTGAGAAGCAAACCAAGGAAATTCAACCCACTGAAACTTCATAGATTTTGGGAAGCAGTGGCTTCTGCGCAGTAAATGCAGCAGATACGGCAGCAAGACCGGCACTCACACCTCTGCACCCTCACTCCTTAGGGCGCTGCTTTGGTCTGTGAGGACCGGGAACTCCTCCGGGAAGGATCCCGCCTCCCTCCTGTGAAAGCCCAGCACTTCTGGGCTGTGTGAGCAATTCTGGCTCCTTTATGCAATAACGGGGCCCTAAAGGACAAGCTGCCGATTCAACTAAAGGAAAGTTTGGACTGGAATGCTCCATTCTGCCTTAAAGGCTGGTCATTGATGCCCTCTATCTGATAGATTCCCCTGAGGAATTCGGCCACCTGCAAAGTGCTTCATTGTTGCTTTGAATGTGTAAACTCTTCAAGGGCCATAGTGATTTGCGTGCCAATAGGCAACTATTTCTCCCTGAATCTGATAGTGAGCTCCTGAATTTCAATACTGAAGAAGACACCACCAAAGAAACATTCCCAGGAGGCTTCAGGATTAGGGGAGTTCTCACCTCGGAGGCCCCTATCATTAACTTAATGCAACTGCCAGAAACTGGAGAAGAGAGGGAAGAAGAGATTTTTATCTTCCTGCTTCTACCTTAATTCAGCTGCCTTTTATTACTACTGCTCTTTCCACTGCTCTCAAACTCAGCTGCTGTGTGTATAAATCCGCCTTGTGCTCACAGGTGAAAAGCTAAAGGAAAATTCAAAGTGCCAAACATCACACAATTTAAATTCCTCCTAATACACATCTTTGCTTACATCTTCATTTGTCCACATTTGTGCTTCAAATCCTGTTCAACCATTTGTCCTTTGGGGAGGGAGCTGCTTTTGGAAAATTAAGGCCTGTCCCAAAGAGATTAAACCAACAAAAGTGATCTAAAGTCTATAAAATACAGTCTGGAGAAAAACCTAAGGCTGCTAAGTCCAGGGCTTCTGCTTCTGCCTTGTGTATGAGGGACTGAGGGGAGACATAATCTGCTTTCTGACAGGGGAAGGTTATGTGGATAACAGAAGCATGGAAAAGGCTTGTTTTTCATGAACATGGCTAGAAGAAATGGATTTAAATCTCAACACAGGATTTCTGAAGACAGTAGACAGAAGTTTCAAACCCTGAGGATAATGAAGTGCTAGCAGACAGTCTGGGAGATCAAAATCCTACAGTCACTGAAGATTGTTATATGACCAATTTCTTGATCATCCCTAAGTCACCAAAAATTACTTGCTTCAAATATAAGTTGGTAGTAGATATACTAAAAACATAAAACAGATTTATAGAAATGCCCTCAGAAATCATCTAGTTTATCCTGCACCCCCAGACCACATTTAATTATATATAGTCTTCATACAAGTTTACCTGGCTTGTTTTCCCCTGTCCTCAAATGTAAAAAGAATAAAACTGATTTACTCAGTTTTGCTGAGAAAATAAATATTTCTGTAGCACATAAAATATGGCATTCAGTATAAAAAAAAATCACATCTTTGTAAGACAATCAAATCACTAGAGCTGGGAAATTAGTAGTGTTTCTTTCTGTTCAGAAGGCTGGAGCTTAGGGCACCCCCTTGATCCATGGATAGCTAATCCATGTGCTCTCTAATCCAGTGCTCTTCAAACTCCTCGTGATTTTTCAGATTTTAATTAACTGGTTTGGGTATAAACCAAATGGTATATTTTAAATCTGTGACTGTGAAATCACCAGTAATCCATCACCTTCTGCTACTTTTGAAGATCTACTGTGAACAATTTTTCTAGCTTTGGCTTTTAGTTGAGATTTCTGCAGCAAGCCAATTGCTTGGCTACTTAAATTAGGTTTATTTTATAGACCACAGTACTAGACATGCTCTGTTATTTCATGGTTAGGAAAGAACTGAGCCTCAGCTGTCTTCTTTCCTAAAAAGTGCTTAAGTACCCTGCTACAGTAGGAATTTCTGCCACCATGTCAAATTATTTTTTTCCTATGTATCCATTTTCCATCTGGATGTAGTCTATAAGCTTGACCTGAATTAGTGGTTTTAAATAATCAAAACTGGATTTTTAACAAATACTAGGTCCTTATGATAAAGCCATACAGCTATGTCTGGCTCTTCTCATTCCATCCTACTCCAATTCAAATAGACAATATCCCTACAGGAAGTGGGGATGGTCTTTAATTTCATTTGTCATTAACTGCAGAAAAACAAAACCAACACAAAACACCAAAAATAAACACTGGTAATAATACTTTATTTAAAAGTATAAATCAAGGCATTACCTTTATTTTGCAATATGGAAAAAAGTTGGGCTGAAAACAATAAAACCAGCAACCAGCAAGCTCTTGGTCAAAAAAAAAGCTCTTCCAATCATGTGAGGTAAAAAAGTGATCCAGACCTAGGAAAAAGGCACCTTTTCACTTCTGTCCTTCCCTTTCTTGGTACAATGTTTGCATATGTCTTGGTATAAGTTATGTGCAATGCAATTTCTAAATCCAGTCAAACTGTGAAAAGCAGTGACCTTTGAAAGTGTGTGCTGTCTCAACAGAATTCAGAGGCACAAAAGCACATTCAGAGTTAATTCACGACAGACTCTGTGACAGAAACATCTAAGAAACTTCCTCAGCCAGATCCAACCCATCAGATTCAAGCCTAAGGAACCAGCTGGCCAAAGAACAGTTTAAAATATCCAAGATCTACAAACATGGATTTGCTCTTCCCTCAAGCCACAGCAGAGAAAATGCAGGTTTCAGAGACAAAAGCTCCTGTACATGCAGTTTGAGGAAGGAGGGAAGTGACAAAAACTTAAATCCTCAGAGACGCTCATGTACGTCAGCTCCTGCCAGCGCCAAGCCTGACCAAGAATAAACAGAGCTAACGAGCCTGGAGCAGTGCCAATCAGCATTAGAGAAATTATGTGCCAGGCCAGGGAGTCAGCTAATCCACAGGAAGACTGTAAAAAACACTCCACAAGAGCTGCCGGAACTCACAGCTACCAGCTGCCAAAGCCTCCTACCCTTAGAGGCTTTTTAAAGTTTGGCTTTGGGATATCAGGCACAAGACTGCTGCTCAGCATGGTTTAGGGACAGCAGAAGAAAAGGAGGAACACAGTGCAAACTGGAAACTTTTTTTCATGTACAGTCCTACCCTGGAACGAGGGAAAGGGGAAGGGCAGCTTCCTTACAGGTTCCAACTGTTCACTGAGCACAGCAGCTTCGGTGGGTGCTCGAGCTCCCCAAAAGCACAGAGCACAAGAAGTGCATCAGCAAATGCAAAAAGTGACAACACAGCTCAGAGAAAGGTCGATGTCATCACTTGTATAAAACAAACCAGCCCAGAACCAACAACCAAACTGCCATTATACAATAAAACCTATGGAAACAAATCCTCTGTCGTGTCCCAAAGGCAGGATTTGCTTCCAGCTCAGCTGTTCTTCACCACAACAGCCCCAACAACAAGAAGCACCAGACATTTGCAAATCAAGACCCACAACAGGAATACATTCAATGGCAAGAGGGACAGACTTCCCAGCACACATGGCTTGGGGTTTGGCAATTGGCACAATCTAGGGAAGCTCAACAATAGGATGCTAGTCCTTCAGGGAGAAGAGAGAACGAGGATTAAGAAAAGCTGCTTCACTATTGCTAAACATGAACACTAAAACCAACAAAAGTCCAAAATACTGAGATTTGTCATGATATCAAAGTGTAATTGTGATTATAAATGTGTCACTGTAACAGCATTTTCTGATTCAACAGAGCCTGCACTGCTTTGGCAGCATGAGATGCTTTATTTTTTTAAAATATACCAAGAACCACAATCCTCACTTCAACAAAATTGGGGTATTTTGTTGGGGTTTTTTTTGTTCTTTAAACGAGGACAATAGATACTTATTTTGGCACAGAAAACATTCCTCCAAAACCACACTTGGGCTTCCTTTTCCCCCATTTTCTTTAACAGTATCCAAAACATTAGCCTCCCTATATTCAAGCCAACATAGCAGCCAGTAGAAGCTGCAGGTACTCAACCCCTCTCAAAAGCACAGACTCCTTCAGAAAAGTGATTCTGGAGCATGAAAACTGGACTGAGTATTCATGGAGCACCAAAAAGAGGCATTACTCCTAGCACCAGGGAAAAGAATGGCAGACATGCTTTGTTGCTGTCCTTGCTGACAGCAACATTATCTAACAGATTTCATAAGTTTGTCTGTCTTAGGAGTCTGAAAAGGAGAGAAAGCAAAAGGCCAGATCTCTCACTCTCTCTTCCCTCCTCTCTATCAGCACCCTGATAACACCCTTGCACCTACCACACATGCCAAAAGCAACAGGCTGTGCAAATTGCCTAGGCACTACTTTGGAATGCTGCAGAAGACAAACATGCAACCCATGGCTTCTGCCACCACCTGTAAATCAGAGCTTTTATTTGCACTTTATCTGGATCCCGTTTGCGTCAGCACAGCCACTCTGCCAGGCAGTGTCAGCTGCTGCTGGGACTGGATGTCATCCCTGAGGTACAGCCACAAACAAGAGCTCAGAACAGGTCAGGCACAGAGGCCACTGCAGGAACTCCCAGTTCACACTGGTACCTCACCACCAGGTCCCAAGCAGTGGAACAGCACCAGGAGGCTTTAGAGGCTGAAGCTTTACCTACCGGAAACAGGAAATGTGCCAAGCTTCATTGACAGTCTTGTGCAGGCGCTGCCCTGCAGCGATGCTGTCCCCACATCCCAGACATCTCCAGACTTCTTCACCTGCACACAGCAACAAGGGGACAAACAGCAACCAGTTTACACCAGAGAAAATAAAGATTGGTACATCCTTCATAAAGAACAACCTTAAACTGAGTAACTGACAGGAAAGCCTTCCCACATGGAAAGCTGCAGGCAGTCTGTAACCCCAGAGTGGGAGCTCCCAAATCAAACTCTAATATCTTGTATATATTTTTTTTTCTCCAGACATGACATCTGCTTCTTCACATTCTGCAGAAGAAAAAAATGTGACTTTTCACATAGAACAGCTCAGTTACAGCTCTGTCAGAGCAGAGATATCAGGAAGGCAACACTGGTCTAGTACAATTCCAATAGAGAACCATGCTAGGCCAGGAAGCCACACTACTGCTTCCCCCACAGCACTGACTCAGCACGTAACGTTTGCTCTCATTTGTATAATTAACTGGATTTCCCAGAACTGGAAGAAAGGAAAGGCAAACTTTATTCAGCAGAGAACAACTAGACTACCAGGAAGGAATGACACTCTTGAATGAATATTCCCATAGAGACTGTACAGCCAACACCAGACTACTGTAAGACTTGGGAAGGGGGAGTGATGCTACTGGCCTATTGCCCTTCCAGAAAATACTTATAATAGTTATAATAGAGCTATAATAGTTTTTGCTAGAACTGCCAGAAAACCCCAGAGAGAATTGGTTACTTAGATGCAAGCAAGCTAGGAAAACAGAATGAAAGCTTGCGCACAAAGAACATTTGGCACACAGATAAATGCTATCCAAAATCCCAAAGGGCAGTGCAGGCATATTAGAGAGTCAAGAATCTTAGTTCAACAGAGGGTAGCACAAGAAATGTGTCACAGAGCTGAGCAGATCCCAAACCTGTTTCTTTCTGCTACCAACAGTTTGCTTGCAGCAAGGCTGCATTAAAGAAAAAGGTGCACTTAAGACAAGGAAAACCACAAACCAAGGACTTCTCTTTTCCAAAGAATGGCACAACTTGATAATTGCTTAGCCAAGTTGATACCATTGTTAAGTTCCTTGAAGCTACACAAAACAGAAGCCATCAGCCTTCCATGCACCTTTACCCCACCGTGTAGGTCAACGACAATGTTTAAAATTAACCAAGGTGAAGATCTTGCACTTTTTACATGAATAGCTATTTCAGGGAAAACATTTGCTGCTCAGCTACAAGCACCACTATCACCACAGACCAGCAGTACCCAGAAAAGTCTCCATGCAGACTGTAAGGCTCAAAGGGTTCCTTCAAATGTGACAAGTGGTGTAGGTTGCTACTTTAGTTCCTAAGTGTGCATCAGCTCCTGTGGCCTCCTGCTAATCCAGAACACCAAGAACTCCACCAGAGCTCAGACCTGCACAGCAGAGTAAAAGTTGGGAGAACCTTGGAAAAACCACACCCTACCTGTGTTGTCCTATAAAGAAAACGGCTTTTCAGCACACCAAAAGGGCTTGGGAATAAAAGGCAAAGCTACACGTGCCTGTGGCTCCATGCACAGGCAGCCAACGCTCTCCTCTCCAGGCAGAGCAAGCCATGGGAGTCACTGAACTTCTGAAAGAGCTGCAGGCCAAACACACCTGCAAACCAAACATTCTGCAGCTCCATCCCCTCCCATTCAGTGTCATCAGCACAACACACGCGTGTCAAAACGGTCTGTGGATCCTATTAAAGTTATCTAAAGATCAATGACTACACCACAGCTGACTAAAAGCAACAAATTACTTCCCAACCATTTTACAGAATCTGACCCATCAGCTTCGGAACTCCACGAAGCATTCACCTACTCTCGGCTGTAGTGCTACATCTGTTTAAGTGTGCCCAGAAAGGCTGATGAGCTCACGAACGGAAACGAACAGTCCTCAATCCAACAGAAATTGCTTCAGTGTGCAGGAGAAACGACGGAAATGAACAAAACAGAGCAGGAAACCGTGCTTAGGAAACGCAAACGGTCATAATCCATGGAACAGGTCTGCCGAGCTCCCCAGGACGGGAGGAACGTGTCAGAGACGGCCGGCGAGGAGCAGCCGCAGTGGTCCCGGCGGGCACCGGCCGAACCTCGGGGGCACCGCGGGACCTCGGCGGGACAACAGGGACGGGGTGAGTAGCACCGGCAGGCCCCAGTGCTGGCTGCGGCCGCGCCGTATCTCCGACGGCCCTCCCGCGGATCTCACTGCACCGGGGCTGCGGAGACCCGCCGGGAACCTCCGGGCCGCGCGTGTGGCCGCAAACCGGCGGTGCCATCCGCTGGAGGGAACCGCGGGGCGGCTTCAGAATGCTCCCGAGCCACGGGCTGATGTCCGGCCGAGGCGCGGGCTCAGGAGGCAGCGGCCCCATCGAGCCCCGCAGCGGACGTCCCGCGACACCGCCGATGCACCGGCGGCCGCATAACGGCGGCGCGGCCGACGGGTGCCGCGGCCTCGCGTACGCGCGCCCGCCCCGCAG
>VWYI01008026.1:706579-734320 GCA_013399455.1 Anthoscopus minutus | reverse complement strand
GGCGGAAGGGCCTGGCCCCCGCCCCACCGAGCGCGGCGGCTCCCGCACCGCGCCGGTGTCGCTGCCCGCGGCCCCTCCTCGGGCCGGGCCCCACGCAGACCCCGCCGCGCTCGTTACCTCGGGCTCCTCCGCCCGTGCTCGGCCCCCGCCGCGACCCCCGGTTCTGCGGGTGCGGGCGGCTCTGCTGCCCGGGACGTGTGGGGGCCGCGTCCAAACGGCGGCCTCCGGGGACAGCAAGAAGTTCGTACCGAATGCTCGGCCCAAGCAGGAAGGGAGGAAAGAAAAGGAAGGACGGAAAAGGAAGGAAAGACGGAAAGGGAAGGAAGGAGGATTGAGGGAAGCAAATTATTGATTTAGGAGTGTAGAGTGCTAGAATCTGAGCTGAGCAACATCTCCAGGATGGAAACAGAGAGCTTGATTAAGGTATTTTTATGGTTGTGAGAAATCAAAGAGAGGGACCAAAGCGAGAGAGAGGAGGTGATCTGTCCGAGAAGGCACTTCTGGAGCGTTTCGTCCAGCTCTGAAGGCATCTCAGCTGTCCTGAGGACTCCAAGATATAGAACAGCCAAAAATTGGATGTTCCTTTACACAGTGGAGAACGGGTAAATCCTAAACCAAGGTCTTCCACTAGAAAGGTGAGTTTCATGAGGCAATAATGAAGAAATGAAGGGAAGCTGGTGCCAAAGGAGCCCATCGGGGAGAGCCTAAGAATGTTGTCAGTGGCCTGAGACTGCGCAGCTTTAGTGTGAAGGTTGGAAAGTGCAAGCCCAGAAATGTCCAGCAGGATAAAAACAGATACACTTGAGTCTCCCTGAAGCCCATGGCAAAATGGTTATCGTGAAGCCCACCTGGAATCACCAAACACGTTGTTGTATCACACCAGAAAATTTCGAGTTGAGATGAAAATGTAGTATGTGACGTGATAGTGCTGATGGCATGAGGAACACACAAAGCAGTCCTACCTGCGCGAGCAGTGAAAATCTGACAAAGCAGCTCTCTCGTTTTCATCCAGTCAGCAAAGCAGCAGGGCTGGGCACAGCTTCTGCATTCAAGCAAAAATCTCTCATGTCAGTGTAGTTACCAGGGCCCCAAGGACATGAAGCGTATCCTCCAGAAGCTGATTGTAACAAGGATAAGTTTATGAAATTCGGGGATGGGGGGGAGTAGTGTCGGACTACAGCTCCCGGCATGCGCCGCGGCCGGACTACAGCTCCCGGCATGCGTCGCGGCCGTACCACAGCGCCCAGCGTGTCCCGCGCTTGCAAGATGGCGGCGCCCAGGGGAGGCTCGGGCCCGGACAGCGACACCAGCTCGGACTCGGACAGCGGCGGTGAAGCGGCCGCGCGGTTCCGGGAGGCTGCCTGGGACTGCACCGCGCAGGCGGCGGCGGCGCGGGCGAAGCCGCGAGGCGGTGAGGGGCGGCGGACAGGCCGGGCTCAGCTCTCTCGCTGCGGCGTGCCTTCCCCTCTCTTCCCCGCCCCGCCACTCCGGTCCGGCCCCCTCCGGAGCTCCTCCTGACCCGCGGGGATTCCTCCCTGCAGCGGTGCCGGTGTCAGAACTGAAGGGGGCTTTGCCCGGCCCTCCCGAGGCCATGTCCGGCCTCCAGCTGGGCCCAGAGCTCCTTCTCGACAGTCCTGGCCCGAGGGAAGTTTCCCTTTCCCCTCATGTTCTCCCCCGAAGGTGGGCCAGGGTCGTCTTTCAGGCATTATTCTTTATGCTCTAACATGTGACTAACGGGGTAAAAGACATCCTGGCTGTCGGTCTCTAAATGTGTCTTTGCTGCTTTCTTTTTAGGGGGCTTTAGAAAGGAACGGTTGCAGCTTAAAGATCAGCCAAGCCTGAGGTATTTTTGTTTCTGGTTTTAGACTTACTGTTTCCTTGAAGAAAAAAATAATGTGTAATATTTATGCTGCTTCTACTTTGTGCCTTGTGATACTTCATACTGAAAAGGGCCAGTTCTGTTTGGGGAATTAGTCCAACCATAATCTGAAATGATGCTAAAATCTGAACAGACTAATACATTTTTAGGGGTTTGGGTGAGGAGGGACAGATGTTACTGGCCTCAAAAGAAATAATCCTTGTTCTAATTTCAAACAGGCGTGAGGCAATCAGCCGCGAGGAGGGTGACAATGAGCTCCAGACGACTCCAGAGTTCAGAGCACATGTTGCAAAGAAACTGGGAACCATGCTAGACAGGTACTGGCATGCAAGGCTAGAAAAGTTTGTTCTGTGGGTCAGTTACACTGATGTATTTGTATGCTAAACACAGGAAATCAAACATCTCTCCTTTATCCTTATATTAAGTACAAGCTTCTAATTTTCTATGACCTAACCGTGCTAATGTGCTGTGCCCATCTGATCAAAACTGTGCAGCACTGCTTGTCTCCATTTGCCTCTGTGGTGAACATCTTGTGGGGAGAAAAGAGAATTTGGGTGCCTTAGCACTTCCATCATGTAAAGGCTGGCAGGAGAATCTTTGATTTGTTCTTACAACCTAAACCAATATCTGATTTATGGTTGTGCTGGCAGAATTCCTGGTACTGGGCTGTCATTATCTATTGTGCAAGCATGGCACTGGAGAACTGGAATTCCTGCTGTTCAGAGCTGGCTTTAGAAATGCTGTTTTTAAACTGTTCTTGTGGCTTGCCTTGCTGACGAGTGAAAGCCTGGTCTGCTCTGGAAACAGGGAGCTGAGGCAGCCTCACTAACAAAAAAGGGTCTATGCAACATCTCCCTCTAGTTTTGTTTCCCAGAAATACCCAATTTTAGCTCAGTTTGCACAAACCTGTCTAAGATCTGACTGGGGTTTTCTGTTTAGCTTCATTACTGTCTTGAAGGACTCATCAGGACCATCACAGACTTCAGTGGCCCAGTCTGACACTGAAGATGATGATGGTGAGTTCCAGTCTCAGCCATTGTGGCTGTTTTGTGACTGTTAACTGCTGACAGGTGGGATGGATCCTGTCCATCACTAGCTGTACATCCAACTGACTAATAAACATTTGCACTAAAAGACTTTCTGTTGGTGTTTGTGAGGGCTGTTACTTTGCAGCTCTGACCTCTGTGCCCCAAGTCCTCCCACATAGTCCTAAATAATTGCTGTCAAGCACTGTGGAAATCCAGCAACAGCACTGAGGCTTCCAGGGAAACAGTAGTTGATTGCTTCCACCTCTGTTCTATATTCTGCCTAAAACCTCCCTTTCCATACTTCAGGTTTTCGCCTCTTCTCTTCCTCTGTCCCTGGAGACTGTGGGAAACCAGAGCCTTGCCCTGCAGCAAGGAGGAGGAGGCCAGTTAGCTCCAGGTGAGGTGCTGGCAGCTGCTTTGATCTCAGGTACTGTTGCATCCCACATTTCAAAGGCAGCTGGGACTACCACAAGGGAATAAGAAGCTGAAGAGCCTGTGAAGTGTGTATTTATGACTCTTAGATTTGACTAGACCAGAATTTTGTTTCCTTTTTAGTGCCAGGAAACTAGAAAGTTTGTGGGAGATTTTCTTTCCCCTCCTAGTATGTGTAAAGAGCAAGTTGGCCTTCAGACTGGTTAAATGCAAGCTGTAGCTGTGGGAGTCCCAGAGCCACTGGGTGTTTATCATGTGTTCCCATCTCAGATTACTCTGCTGTCCGAGTTTTGGGTGAATTTAAGGCGGAAGTGCAACACAACTTCCTTTCCTCTTGTTCCCTTTCCAGTGACACAGACAGTGACCAAGAGTGGCAAAGGTACCAGGAGGCTGCTGTGTCGGCTGCAGATATTCTGAAGCAAAGTGCTTTTCCTGCATTGTCCCAGGGTGCCAGCCAGGATCAGAGTCAAGATTATGTAGAGCCCAACCAGAAAAAAAAGAAAAAGAAGGTTAGGAGAAAGAACAATATTCAAGAGAAAATAATAGACCCAGCAGGGTGTGACCAGATCTGCAAAGATTTGCCTCGGTTGGTGACTGCAAATGGCCAGCTGGAGAGACAGGACAGCAATCACAGAGAGAACTCTGAGCTACGAGGAGCTGTGAAGAAGAAAAAGAAGAAGAAGAAAAAAGAATGATGATTTTGCTCTACAAATGGCAGATGGTTGTGATGAGTGAAGGAAACTGAAAGAAAACCTAACAAGAGTTGCTGCAGATGAGGGAAGATTAATTGGCAAAGCTTCTGTTCTAAAAGCTCAGTGGCCTGAGAGACTAATTAAGTGACTTCCTGTGCTACTGGCGTCCCTGAGGAAGGGAACATTGTTCTCCTCACACAGCAGTTGTCTGTGCTGCTTGCAGGCCCAGTCTAAAAGGATTAAATACTGTGCCAGACTCGCATGGCAGAGGGATGTGATCATAACTGCATTCCTCCTGGTCTATTCCTTCCATCATGAAACTCTTCTGGAGAAAGTATATGATGAATTGAGTTTGGTTTACATGGCAACAGGTGATCAACTGCTTTTTCTCCTTGTCTCTTTGTAGACTACTAAGAATAGCTCCAGCCTGTGGGAGACTCATTTATCAAAAGCATCCTGTCAGAAATCAGGGCTCCTTATTTTTTCTCTGCAATCATCATAACAATCTGTTGTTGAAACTTTCTGTGTTACTAATCCCTCTGCAATCTGCACCTCTCCAGGGCCCCTGCACATAAACAGTGTGTGGTGAGCTGATTTCAGTGTTGGTGTAAATGTATCCTACTGTTCCAGTTGTGTCCTCTGAAAATTTTTTTTCGTGTATAGGGTTTTTTTTTAATGGCATCTGTTGTTATTAAATTTTACTGCCCTCTTGGACCTACCTAATTTGATAGGTTTTGTACAACAGTGGCTTTCTTGCTGTATTCAGATTCTCCCCAGCAGATAGAAGTGGCTCAGGATGGCTCTTTAGTTGCTGGGTGCTATGAAATTGCTACTGGAAGGTCTTAAGCCTGATTTAAAAACCACCTTTCCATCCTTGTTTGGGCTGGTTAATGACTTTTGTCTCTCTGAAATACTGTGAGGTTTGGTGGTTTTCAGTATGACTCTTTGTCTGTTTATTCTTCACTTCCAGTCTTTAAGTAAATTAACTGTTACTGATAAATACTTCTGTTTTTAAAATTCCTGAGTTTCAGGAATCCAACTTGTTGGCCTAGTTCAGAAGATCAGAAAGCCAGATTAGAGAAACCAAAAGAGTGAAGTGTAGCTCTTTAAGCATGGGAAATCTTTGTAAGATTCTCGCTGGCTTTTAGTCAAGAAAACAGCTGGCATCCAAAAATAGAAAAAAACATACAAACTTGGTCTGTAATCTAACAGAATGTGTCAGCAGAAGTTACTTGTCTTATGTGCAGTTAAAACTTCAGTGTACTGAATTTTAAACCTGGGCTTTCAAATGCATGGTGGCCTAAACATTTCCTTTTGCTTTGTTTTGGGTTTATTTTCATGCTAACTGGAAATTGAATAAATTTGCAACTGATGTACATGGGAAATTAGGAAACAATTCTAGGATAGAATTCCTCAGAGAATCTAGTTACTGAAATTGTTGATGGTATCTAGAGGAAGCTCTTATCAATGAAACTTTTCACAGACATCTGCAATTTTAACATTCCTAGATATGATCATTGAAGAGATCACTGTTGGGCTTTTTCAATTCTCTCTTCCAGTCTCAAGGTTTTTCATCCACTTCACAGTTGAAAGAGTAGCTCAGTTTCAGTCACAGACAAAAACCTGTTAGCTGGGGCTGTTTTCATGTCTGGCTAATGATACATCAGTGATGTGGATGTTGAGAGTAAATAGAGAGGAATAATTAGAAGAATTATATAAGTAGATCCTTGGGTCTAAAACCCTTCATTTAGTGCAAGCAAGACTCTTAGACCCCAGTTATTTGCATACCAAGAACTACAAATCAAGCTGACATGGAAGTTGAGAATGAGCTGTGTTCTGTAAAATGAATCCAGGCTGAGTGTTTATGGAGAAAACTGAAGGAATCTCTACTCTCTGTGGAGTGTGGGGACCTCCCAGGTGCTGGGCAGTGTCAGGGGCCAGTGGGGAATATCATCCTGCAAATAGCAAGTCAGATGAGATGAGAATCCACAGGGTTAATGCAGAGAAATGGAATCTCCTTGCAGCTGTTAAACTTTAATTTCTGCATTTAAAACAAAGCAGAGCTATATCAAAAACAACCAAGCCATTTCCTCTAGGATAGCATGATTTTAGAGCAGGTCGTTTTTAACTGAGAATGTTTGGTATTTTGGTAGTTAATTAAGGGTTTGTAGCTTGTTGGTGATCCCATACTGACAGGTTTGTGCCAAGCCATTCCCAAATCTCCTTCTCAGTTCTCATTGCAAAGTCAGGAACTTGCAAGGTGCTGTTACTTCTTACAGTTCTTGTTGGTGCTTCCTTGCAGCAAAAGAGGAGAGTGTTTACAGGTGGTGTCCCTTCTTTGGCAGCTCAGCTTTGCTCTTTCTCACATGAAAGAGTTGTTGGCAAGTTTGTACAGGCACAGCTTGATGAAAGCTGAGTTGAATGAAAGTCCCATCCACATCCTGGCACTGTTTGGATTCCTTCTTGGGCAGCCACAAAAGGATGTCTGCCCATTCTGAGCTGGCTCCTGGGGTTTAGGTTTGCTGTTTTGGGGGAGGGGGGGGACAGTGGATTTTAGCAGTGCTGGCATCACCTTTCCATATTTTCTGTCTTGAGCCTGAGATGTTTTCTCTCCTGGAGGCAGCTGAGAAGGCGTTTGTGGTGGCAAACATGCCTGGAGCTACACCTGGCAGGTTGGTTGTGGCAGTCACTCAGGAGCTGCTCGTGGAGGTTACTGAGTGGAAGATGCCATCTGTGTGGAGATGAAGGTCTCGATGACATTGTGAGTGGATGGCAGCAGCTGGCTGTGGCTGTTGGTGGAGTCAGAGCTTTGGTACAGCACCAGGCTGCTGGAGGACACTGCCAAAGGTACAGGCAGAAGTCAATTGCAGATTCTCATCAGCCCCCTTATTGTGCATGAACACCCCCCATTTCCAGCATGGCTGTACTCTCCTGGCTTAGGAGCATAGCTGCTTTTGTCTGTGTGTTTTGTGTGCTGCTGAATACCTGGCCTGGGTCCATGGCAAGCCTGAAAACATTGAGAGCAGCAATCTCCAGAGTATTCAGTTCTAAGAATTCTAGTTGATGTCCTAGTTCTGCTCTTAGAACTGGGAAGACCCAGTTGGAGGCTTCATGAGGGAGTCTTGGGCTTCTCAACCCCAAAAACTGCCCACAGAACTGGTTACTCATTGACAGTGGTTTTATTGATATTTTTCAAAGTATTTTCCTTTCTGGAGTCTGAAGGGGCCAATTTCCACAGTCTGGCCTTACACAGACTCTGCTCTGAATCTTTTCCTTGTATTGACTTCTCAAACCCCTCAGGACACTGGCAGAGCCAGTTTAGGGAATTGTGAGCCCCATTACCATTTTCTAACTGGATTTTACAGTGTTGGCAAGAAAAACTAGATAATAGATGGTTTAAGAGCCACAGTAGTGGCTGCTGCTCTTACCAGCAGGGCTCGAGGTGAGGCGTGGGGCTGGCTGAAGGTGCTGGATGGTTGTGTCTTGGTTCTGTAGATGGATTGTTGGTGCCTGTGACACTGGTGTGTGCATCCCAGACTCGGTGTGGGTCTCTGAGTCAGGTGTGAATGCCTAGAGAAAAGAGAGTTAATAGTGTCTGGCTTCTACATCCCTTCTAACAGCTGTGAGAGAAGCATTGAGCAGGGGCAGTTTCTGGGAAGATGATGCAGTGAAGAACTTGCTCTAGTGTCTCCACTACTGCAGCTGGTACCAGCTGGCCCAGGAGATAAGAAAGATGCTTCTACTGCGATGGCATAGACACACCCCAAAACTTTTTGACGTTCAAGGAGCTGCTTGCAGACTGGTGCAGCTGTCAGGAGGGAGAACAGAGGATAAATAAAGGCCATTACCTGTTTAGTTGGTGTCAGGTTGGTCAGGGCGCTGAGATTGGCTGTGTCTGTTATCACCATGGTTTGTGGTAAGAGGCCTGTGTGTGTGTATTGAGCCACTTCAGATTTGGGGCCATAGAGAGCTGTACATGAAAGAAAACAACATCAAGTGGATGCTGGAGCTCTGGTTGAGTTGTTCTCCTCATGCAATGGGACCTGCTGTCTCCAAAATGCTGGGAAGTGGAGGGACAGGGAGGTAAATGCCATAGAAAAACAATTTCATGATTAGAGCGACAGTAACAGAGAGGAAAACAGAGTGCTGTAAGCCCAAGGACCCAGCAAATGCTCCAGAACAGTGTCTTTATTTTTGTTTACTTGAGCAAATCAGTTCATGTTCTTACCGTGAGGGTTCTGTATCTGAGCCATGGTAGCCATGAAGGGGCTCTGGTTGATGTGGCTCTGGACTTGCTGCATGAGGGGCTGCTGGTAGGATGGGTGCAGTTGCTGGGAGAACTGGACGGGCTGCAGGGTAGTGAGGCTGCTCCCCATGCTGTTTATTACAGGAACACTCTGGGGCTGGGTTGAGGCCAGGCCTGGAAAACAAGGATTGATGCCAGGGGTGTCCCACACTGTGGGAGGAGTGTGGCTGCTCTGCAGCATCTGAAACAGCCATTGTGGCAGCCTGTCACTGCAGGGTGATTTCAGATCCTGCTTTTCAGGTGTTCCCTTGGTTGTCTATGATTAAGAATAGATTTCATGCCTCTGAGAGCAAAGTGGAAATGTCCAAAAACTGCATTAACCCACCACTGGTTTCCAGTGTTTGTCCCTGTCTATATCCTTGTGTACAGTAAAGCCCCTTTTCCAGTTTGGTGATCACCAGGGAGGCCTTGCTCAAAAATAAATTCAGAGCATCACCTCAGTGCCCAGTTAATTTACTCTTTTTATTTTCTGAAGCTCTTGGCAACAGAGACAACTAGGTTGTAGCTGTCCAGCCACATTGAATGGAGTTTCAACTCTTTTTGCTAGGGCTGCCAAATTAAGGAATTTGAATCAGTGAGAGAGGTAGAAGGTTTCACATGTTACTGCCCATGTCTCACATCTGTTCAGACCCTATTTCTGTAAATCAGCAGATCTCTCCAGCACTCCAGTTTGTTTTTTTTTGCTTGCACAGAATTCAAATCCATATCATAATCTTGGGAAGAAATGGAAATTAGTTCACAGCTGTCACCATGAAACTAAACAAGGCTTCTTTCTTCCTAGGAAGAAAGTGTAAGACAAGAGTATACATTTTGTTTTCCTTTCTCTAATGAGATGCACTTTGGCAGTAGACTAGTTTTGGAATGAAAAGAAATATCATAGAAGTCCAGAAAAGCTGTCAAAGTGAAAAATATAAATAGTGAATACTACTGTGGGTTCCAAAGGCATATGCTGCTCTTTGCTGGAAGTGGAACAGGATGTTTTGTCTTTCAAGTACTATAAACATGCTTCAATTTTCATCATTTTAGGGGAGTATAATATTTATATTTGGAAAGATGAAGAGTAGCAAACCAAAACATTGGCATAGGAATAGACTGTAGAAGTCCCTTACTCTTAAAATGTGGGTTTTGTGTGTAACTTATTTCTAACGTGAATGAGGAACATCTCCTTAATCCCACTGGTACTTGCCAGCAGTGCTGCTGATCTTTGGTGACAATTTCCTAAGGCTTGTATCACTGCCAACTTAGTGATAAGACTGTGAAAACGGGGCAGCTCATGGTAACAATGAGAGGCAGCTCTTCCTGTGGGTGCTGGAAGCAGAGTCCCTGCAGCCCCTACTCACCGATCACCAGGGTGGAGGCTCCCGCGTTGGTGAAGGCGGGTGCCAGGGACGGAGTCTCGCCGGCCCCGATCGCCATGACCCCCGGCAGGGATGCCATGATCAGGTTCTGGGTCTGCTGGCTCAGCGTGTGTGGGCTTTGCTCCAGGCTGTGCAGGGCAGTCAGGGTGCTGACAGGAGGGAGAGTTCCTCCTGGAGCTGATACCTGTGGGAGAGGAGAACCCTGAATGTGCCGCCTGCAGCAGGCGAGTCCCAAAGCCTTGATAAACACTTTTCTTTGTGCTCTTCCCCTTTGCTAACTGGAAGGGCTTCACAAATCCTTGTCTGCAGTTTCTGTGTGCTCATCGATTAACTAGCACAGCTCAGCTGATGGTATACTCAGAGTAAATCCCTGCTGGTTTAATTATTTCACATTTAAGAAATCATAAGAATGAGATTAAGCCCACTGCATTCTCTATAGGGAAAGCTCATCTGTTTCATAGCTGAGGGCAGAAGGTAAAGCTCAAAGAAATTAAGAGGCTCAGGAAACTTTACATAGTAATTCTAGTAGCAGTGTTCAGTGTAGATCCCAGGAGTTCCTCTTTCCTTTAGAGACCTGTAGTCATGGTATTGTGGAAGAGCAAAAAAGCATTCTA
Source organism: Anthoscopus minutus (assembly GCA_013399455.1). NCBI lineage: Eukaryota > Metazoa > Chordata > Aves > Passeriformes > Paridae > Anthoscopus > Anthoscopus minutus. The sequence goes on along the minus strand of VWYI01008026.1, from coordinate 724,011 downwards.
ATAATTTGGCTGATAGAGAAAGTTAAATGCCTTATATTCTTTTCTCTTCCCTCAGACAAAAAGCTGTAAGGAATCTTTAGTAAGAATATGCACCAAGAGGTTAAACAGTGGGACAAACTATCTTGATATCAGTTTTAGAAGACAGACACAGAAGATTTTCAGGACCTCATGAAAGACTAATTTTCTTCAGCAAGAGACCAGAAGGCCAGCAAAGTGAGTGACTGATGAGATTTAAATCATACTTATTTTTAGCAACCTTAACTTTGCCTCTGGCCAGCCTGTGCTAATGCGAACTTCTGGCTGTTTCTCTGAAAGCAAGGGAACATGCGCAGACTAAAAATGATCAGTCATGTAGTTCTGATGCTTCTTTGTAATGATGTGGGAAAAGGCCTGATGAGATCTCTGGAGGAAATTGGCTTTGAGGAGGCAGTGTAGTTATCCAGTATGTGTGTGCATCCAGGCTGTTTGGCTTTGTTTTTACAGGTAAGGTAGATGTAAGTATGGGTCTGTGTTCTGGTGATCCCCCTGGTCTGATCAACTCTCATGAGATGAGTCCAAATAAGAATTAGAGATGAGATGAGAACCTCTGTGGAAGGGAGGAGAGAATAGGGTTTCCTGGGAAGAAGGAAATCTTGTCATACCTTGAGTGCTGTGTTTCCAGAACAGACTGTTTTAATTGCTCATAAGGAAATGTCTTCTTGCTTTCATGCTCTAATACCTGCCCTCACCACAGTCTAGAGGGCACATGTATCTCAGGGCTAAAGATCTTACATGGTCAGTGCAAAGTGACTCTAATATAACATATGTTATATAAGATGTTATGTAACAATATATTACATATGACTGTGTAGCATAAGGTGGGTTTAAGAACATTCTAGAAAAAAATACCCATTGATGGTTTATATTATGACCACAGGCAGATGGCCTGACATCTTCCAGTCAGCAGAACTCAAGTACCCATCACTTACCAGCTTAGTGTCTGTGCTCAGCAGGTTCTGGCTGGGCTCCAGTCCAGGAGGAGAAACCTGATGCAGGATGGTTTGGGTGGTCACCATGGAGCTGTTCCCATGGTGGTTGCTACTGGAGGACTCTGCCTCGCTGGCTGGCTGCTGGTTGTACCTCACTCCTGCATCACAACAGGAGGAAAACTGGTTGTCATAAGTGGAGAACTAAGAAACTTAGGCAGGCTCTAAATTGTTTCCTTTGCAGGCGCTTGCCGCCAGATATTTGGGCAGATACTTAATGGTCAGTAGGGGAACCAGAAGAACAGGCACTCACACCCTGCCCTGAATTTCCCCTGTAATTTGGTGTAGCTGCTCCCTCAGACACTGACTGGCTGTGACTGCTGCAGGGAGCAGGAAACCTCCCCTCTGGATGTGGCTGTAGAGAGGAGTCTCGGTGAGATCATCTCTTCCCAGAGCAAGAGCAGCCCCCAGCTCTGGCCTGTGAAGCTGAAAAAGCTGTGCTCTTTTTGGATGGAGAGTGGCCTTTCCTCATGCCTCAAAACTCTGTCACAGAGTCTGATGGGGCTGGCATTAAAAGGAGTAAGGAGCACACATGACTGAAAGGGCATGGAACTGACTTCTGATAGGCAGTGATGACTCCTGGAAGAGGAAGTTTGGGCTTAATGCCTGCCAACTGGGAGGCCTCACAGTAAGTGAGAAGCTTTGGCTGTGGGTTTTGTTACTGAATTTTATGTCCCTGGACATTCTAGCCACTCTCCTCACCCAGAAACATGTTCTCTTTGTCACCTTTGCTCTTCCCTTGTAGCAAATCTGCTTTTTTTCTCTCTAGATCCGTTTCTAAAGGGCTGGACTTGGGAGACAGTTTGGGTGACTGAGTTTGGGGAGGCTCACCTCTCTTTCAGATCTCCCTCTGGTTGTTTCTTACCGTGAACTTTGCTGGGTGAGAGAGCAGGTGGTGGCTGGAGGGAGGAAGAGCTGTGGGGAGTTAGAGGAGGGGCAGAGGTGGGCTGTGGTCCGCTGAAGGTGTCCATGGCCAGCTTGTGCCGGAAAGCCTCCTCCTTCCTGCGGTTGGCAAACCAGTTGTAAACCCTGACCTCTGTCACCAGGTTTGAGCCCAATCCCTGGGCCTGAGATGGGGAAACACCTCTCTGAATACACTCTGCCCTGTTGGGAAAAGCAGAAGAAGAGCCTTGCTGAGCTGGGCTTAGTCAGAGACACACAGTAAGTCCACAGCCCCAAAGTGGCTGTGGTCAGACACACTCTGTGGAAGGGTCCTGCAAGACCTGAGGCATTCCTTCTGCTCTGTGGACAAGGAATGATCAGTTGTGGCACTTAATTCAAGCATGGCTGATGTCAGTGGTGCCATTCAATGCTGTACCTTTGTTGTGCCTCCCAGTGGCACCAGCAAGCACCAAGAATGAAGAGGGACCCTACTGTTCCCCTCTTCCTCAAAGACAGACACCCACCCTTACCTGTTGCACTCTTCCACCAGTGCCTCCCTCTCTTCTTTGCTGGGGTTTTTCTGCCTCTCATAGGCTTGGAACAGGATCTGTTGTGAGGCAGGACCCCACTTAAAGCGGTTTCTTCTTCCCTTCTTGGTGGGCAGGTCATCTCCCATGGGCTCATCTGTCAGTATACCCTGGCCAGCGTGTGTGAATTCTGCAAGCACAAAGGGGCAAGGGAATTTTTTCCTTGAAAACAATAGGGAGTAAGGACAAGCCAGGGAGAGCAGAAGCCTTTATGAAACTGGGACAGGAGAGCAGTTGTTGCTGTACTTACGCTGGGCCACCTCTCGCTGCTTCCGGACATACCAGGTGTACAGGGCTGCCCGTTTTTGGGTCTTCATGGGAGTGCCCTTGTTGAGGTGTTGTGAGAGGTGGGATTGGTTCAGACCAGTGGTGTCCACCACCTCACGCTGAGGAATGTTGTGCTGCTGGAGGTAAGACTTCACCATCTTTGCTACCCGCCAGGGATCCTCTCTGGAAGGAAAACATTTCTCAGGGGAGAGAGATCAAACAGCTGCTCTCAGCAGCCCAGCAAAGAAGAGAGGGACCTGGATTTCAAGGAAGTGCAGTAGTAGCTCCTGAGGGGCACTTGTCAGTCATCACCATCACGTTTGGTGAGGCCAGAGTGGCTGCAGGGGATAAAGCTGCTCCTCAGTGTGCTTACTTGCTCAGTTTTGACTCTGGATGCAGGGTAAAACTGTGTGACATGGGAAATAGAGTGCAAAAGATGTAGCCTGGTTTCCTTTGAACTGCTGTCTGTACACACTTAGGTCTGCCCTTAGGAGGAGACTTTGCTTACCAGGGGAATTTCCCAATACACAGAGGCAGCCTCTCTCTTCCTTTCCCTACATAACTTCTTTTTTCTATCCCCCTCTCATTAAAGCAGATGGGGCAGATGTACTGTGTTTTCCAAGACAGATTGATTGTGATACTAGACTGAACTTGACTCATGCCCTGATTCTGGTCCAGGTTGGGTTGTCTTGCAATGATTCAGCAAATGGAAACAAGCTGTCATTGTACTGTGACATGACATGACAGCTCTGTATGCATATATATATGACAAATCATCCAGAATTATGTTCTTACACATCTGCTACATGTTACTCAAACACATTGGTTCACACCTAGATCTACTCAGAGCTTCTAAATGCAATATAGAACTAAAGACAAACCACTAATTCCTCCTATTGCTGCCCTCCTTTGGGTAACAGCTGAGGGAATAGTGCTATTTAAGACCTGCTCACAAAATTTGAGGAACAGTTTGGGGCTTTATAATTAACGTGCTCATCTGGCTTTTATGATCTCCAGTTAGAATGTCCATTAAGGTTCTTGAGGAAAATAGACAAAATGTGACTATGACTTTATGTGTATTGATTTCACCACAGCTGAAAGTCACAGTAGAAATAAAGATGTGAAACCTATCAGTCTAAATCCGAACAGTGCAAGAGCACCTCTGCAGAATCTCTCCTGGCTCACTTTGAGCAAGAGAATCCTCCTGTGCCTTCTGTGTGAAATGTCTGGAGGAAATGGTTTGCAGTGCTGTAAGAAGACATTGGTGTCATATTCAACACCAGCATCAAAGGAGCAGTGAGGGGAAGAAAAGGTACCTGGGGTGGTGCAGAAACTGTCACAAGAGCACATGTCTGAGCAACAGGCAACAACTGTGCTGTTCATGGCTTTGTTGACTCAGGAGGTTGCTGGAGGCTGCACAGTGATAGGGAGGACAAAGTCCACACCTGTTCTCTCAGTACAAACACCCTTATCTCTGTACCCCTGCAGCCCCTCTCCCAGGAGCTGTGTAGTCCAAGGAGCAGCTCCACAGCAGTTAAAGTGTGACACAAATGGTGTCAGCCACAGCTTTTTGAAAATCCTGCTTAAAATAGAGCATTTGTTTCTCTTTTACATTGGAGGAGCACTTGCCATAGAGGCTTCTGATTTTTATTATCTTCCCTTAACTATCTTTGTCTTTCAAAAACCTCAAATTGAGCTGAAATTAAGAAAACTTTTCTTTCCTTATGATGTTTGTTTTTTGCTTATTTGTTTTTTCTCCTGCTGCTTAAACCAGTCTCCTGCCTTTGTGCTTGTGATAGTCTGGCCAACACCTGCACCCTGTGTTCATTGTCCTAGTCCCTGTAGAGAGGAGAAAAGACTCTGGCTGGGAAGCTAGCCTCTTTGATTTGAGTTCTGGCTCAGATGGAAGAGGAAGGACTGTGTTGCCACTGATGGAAGCCTCTGTTATATGTTAGTTCCTTTCTGTAGCTCAGTAGAGTCAGTTTTGTGTCCCCAGTTGAGATCCTCACTTTGTGGCAGGAATAAACCAATAAGTTCTGTGAGTTCCTTCTCATAGTGGTTAAAGACTTGTGGGTTTTGTCTTCTTTTGATGCAGCAGGGAGCTCTGTGATGCAAAATAGTGCAGGGAGTCTTAATACATCGTAATTTCTTAGGACAGCTGTATGAAATCCTGGCTACTCTGTCCCTTGTCAAAGGCCAGTCTGCAAAACCAATGCAAGTCCTGCAGGCCCAAGGCTACATCACAGTCCAAGTGATGACAGTCTGGCCAGCTGAACCCTTGCTCATATACACAGTTCCACTTACAGAGCCTCCATCCCAGGCTAACACATCAGAAGTTGAAACTTTTCTCTTTCACTGGCTATAAGAGTATCATTGGCTGTCAGGGGAGGATTTCCCTCTGAGTTCTCCTGCTTGTTGTTACAGTCAAATCTCAATTGTTTCAGTGAGTCAGAACTGCACAAATGGGTCTGCCTTGCTCAAGCTCTCCTTCCCTATCTCCAAGATTGTTTTCTGCCTTTTAGTTTCCGTTTCTCCTCAGATGCAAACTGTCTCCCCAAACTGTCTTGTTCTCCAGGGTCTGATCTGTCTCCTAGTTGGTCTTACACAGGTAGCTTTTACTTCCTTCTTCTGAAGTCTTGTTCTCCTGCTCTCATTTGCTTGTTGCAATGTGAGCATAGCCCTTCTCCATGGCTCATCCCCACCATAGGGGCCAGGGTCCTCTCTCCATGTCAGCTTCCCATTTTCTTACTTCTGAGGTCACTTTTTAAGGGCGTTTTCACCTCCCTTTTGTTACCTGAACAATAAGTAACCCAGGTAGTTAGTTATAAACTCAAAGGGAACAAGAGGCTGGTTGATAATTTATAGCAACATCTCAAATTTAAATGGAAAGTAAATATCAAGTTGTTAGCATTAAAGAAAACCCATTCCAGAGAGCTGGAGATGTAACATTCAGGGGACCTTCTCCCTCCTTCACTCTTCCTGACTTTATTTTTCCTTTGTTCTTTTCTTCTCTTCTTCCTCATTCTTTCTGTCTCTCTCTCTCTCTCCTTCTTTCCTGTTCTAATTCTCAGGTGGGAGAAGCCTTCATTTCCCTGAGGTGGGTTCTGAATTGCTGCTTTGGATCAGACCCTGCTCAAGCAGAGGTTCAGAGCTGTGAAGTGCTCAGGACTATCCCCCGGGCCCTTCCCCTGGAGCTGCTGCACAACCCAGTGCCCAGCCTGGAGCTGGGCTGGGCAGAGGGAAGGTAAGACCATCCATCCTGGCAGTGTTCCTTTCTGTTGAACTTGGCCTGGTTTGCCTCATCTTGGTTTATATGTGGAAATGAAAGGGGTGTGGCAGCTTCATCTCCAGATTCCCCAGCTAGAGCTGTTCTAAGCAGGGGGAAAGACTGGACCTTTGTCATTATATATCTTTGTTTTCTTTAGTCCTCCTGGAAAACATGCTTTTATCCCTGCCTCCAGGGGAAATCTATTGCTTATCTCAATTTCTCTCTTTCCTAGTGGAATTTCACCCCTTGCCCTACAGGTGGATTGTTGCTATACCTCTCTCCACTTGCTTTGCCTGCAGTAGTATGATCCCTTCCCCCAAGGCAGCTTCCTTCTTGCTTTATATTCTGGGAATATCTGGGAGTTTCTCTGCACAGCTCTACCTCCCTACTGAGTCATTTATTTCTTATCATAAATGCAATTTGTTTTCTGTGGGGTTGTTTGATATGGAAAGAATGTTTTTATTCAAACTGTAAATCTACAGGAGATCAGTGAGACATATGAAAGGACAAAATGAAATTATGTTAATTCCCCACTAGAGAAATCTTTATCTGAACTGCTTTCAGCATATTTTCTCTGTAGGGACAGAATTTAATCAACACCCATGGGTGCACCCAGTCCTCTGGGTGTATCTTCTCTGTTCTGCTCTGCTTTGACCAGAGTTTTTCAAACCGATCTCAATTTCAGTGGTCCTGTGAAGACATAGTTGGTCTCTTGGTGCTGTCAAGTTTTGTTCTTTCCAGCTCCTGGAAAGCCTAATAATGGACACTTTCCCTGATTCTACTTTATAAAGGAATGGCTTTGTGAGCTATGGCTGCAGTTACCACAAAGACTTTCCTGTATCAGCAATAGCTGCCCACAAGTCAATCTCTCTGTTAAAACTGGGTCTGCAGACCAGGAATTGTTAACAATGCCCAAAGAGGCTTCTGTCTAAACGGAGAATTGCCTCCACCTCCATGTTTCTGCATTTGAAACCCTTGTGTAGATGCTGAAATAGTTTTGCAAGACTTGACCTTTTGCTGGGAATCCCTGGGCATGGAGATTCTTGCCTTTCTTTTATCTATTGCTGGAAGTAATTTCTACCATAGACTGTTCTGCCCTGCTTTACAGTACTTGTAATACTACTTTAAGGACATTATTTTTAGGCATCTATTAATGGAAAGGTTTGATCTTAAAACGAAAAAAAATTGATTAGTAGATAACATCTTCTTAGGGTATCTTCTTAGGTATTATCAATCCCTGATACTGGTTCAGATGCTTTGAATAGATTTTTAGGTACACTGTTGATTTGATGAGAAATTTGAAACATGTCAACGCAGGCTTCCTACTATTTTCATTTTAACTTGATTAATTTCAATCTATTATAGACCACTATAAGTGTACTTGTAATTTTTTTCTGAAACTGAGGCTTCTGGTGTCTTCATACTGTCCTCAACAGCAGAAATTAATTGCTCTGTCCTGTAGTAGGGGAGACTGATGACAGAGATCTCTGATGTTTCAGAGGAAAACCTTTGTAATATAGAGCTAGTTGGAGGCTTGGGAGATCCCTGTCCTTGCCCAGTCTCCTCTGTGCTGTCTCAGGGGTTTAGGTAAGTCCTAGAATTTGTCTGTACCTCAGTTTTCATTTGTGAAATGGAAATTCTGCCCAGCACACTGTCTGACTGTTCATCAGAAAGTGTTAATGTCACATGTGTGGAAGAGAGGTAAGACTTGTGGTGAGGCTGGTAAGCACAGGGAAGACTGGCAGCAAGATCCTAGAAAGGCAGGGAGGATCAGAAACCAGAAATGGTGTGAAGTGAGTGTGACAGGAAGGAATTCCCTCCATCCGTGTGTCTGTTCTTAGATCACAGAGGATGTCACTTCAGTCCTGCTTCACCAACTCATTAGAGAAAAAGGGACAAAGCCAGGGGGGCCTTCCTCAACTTCCATGGCTTCCTTTCTGGAGAGATACTTGATAAACCATCAAAAGTTAATGATCAAAAAGCTTATCAGGGTCTTTTCATCTATAAATTTATAAGACAAAAGAGAAATAATAAAGCCATTGGATAATTAGTAACTAGCCAGGGCCCGCCCGGTGCCACTGGGCTCAAACTGCCCCAAGACCTGTACGCAGACTCAGGAAGATGAGAAGGAGACAAGGATGAGGGGAAGAAAAAGAGTGGGAGGCAGAGAATCAGCCAAGGAAACAACAAAATGGGAGGACTAGCAGAAGAAACAATAGTGAGGAGAGAAGGGAAATAGGTAAAAATAATCTGAAAGATGTAAAGGAAGTAGAGAAAACGTAAAGATGCAGAAGAGCTGGAAGTGCAGAAGAAATGAGACATACTGGGCCAGGAAGAAGACTGAGATACTGGGAATGTTTCCCCACCCAGGTAAGAGCTGATCCAGTGAATTTTCCTCTCTTGGGTTCTGCAGAATCATCAACTTCCACTCTGCCAGGGAGCTTTCTTTTAAGTTTTTACAGTGAATGTTAACTCTTGTCATGCTCTTTTCTTAGTTCTGGCCTTCCATGGTGGGATTTGATGTTTGCTTCTGCTGTTCTATTTTCTGTTGATTTATTTTGCTTGTGCAAGGGAGTGATCAGAAAACCTGAGAAATTCCTTAGCTGGATTTTTAGTGAAGATTTTAGGTGCAGGATGTTGCTGCCCCTCTGTCTCCTATCAGCTTGCCATTTCAAAGTAGCCCCAAAACAGGCAAGAATCTGTTGTGGTAGATGGTAGGATGAGCTTGATCCTTGCTTGGACAAACCTCTTGGGTCTCCCATGGGCATTGTATCCCAGTAAGAATCCTATATGGGAAACTGAGTGAATGTTTCTCTGGATCTTTTGTGAGGCTTATTGTTTCAGAGAACTTTCCCTGTCTTTTGATCTCAAAGATGATTGTATGCAAAGGCAAATTTGTGTGGCAGCAAACCCTGTGACTGTTGCTGCGTATGTACTTTGTAACTGTGACAGGCAGTGGATGGTAGAAGCACAGTGTTCTGTCCAGGTTCTAACCTCTGCTTGTATTTGGTGTGTGCTTTTTACAAGAAAAATCCCTCCCAAAGTCAGGGAATTTCACACTCAGAAGAACAACCAGGACAAGTTCTCTTGATTCAGCTTGGGCCAATAATCTATAGCAAACCCCAGTGAAATGAACAATATCATTCTCCTTAAACAGAGCCGGGAAATGTTACAACTTCACTGTATCATTCATGCAAATATAACACCAGCTCAGAGTGATCAGGGTTTTTTTTCTTTCCTGATGACTAAAATTTTGAATTGTATTAAAAATTTAAATTCTAAACCCCAACATTCAGTCAAAGAGATGAGAGTTACACAGGCCTTGGACTATTCTGAAGCCTGATGCTATAAGCATGTCAAATATGTAATCAGGCTCCATAGCTTCCTTCATGTGTTTTAAGCGAGATAAAAGGAAAATCTGAGCATTTATAAAGCATTTGGGGGCTGCTAGTCCTGGCATGGATGAAGGTTGTCTCTGTGCAGCTAGATCAGTTGTGAATACTAGGGACACTGAGGAGAAGGGGAAAGGAAAAGAGATTTAGAGGGAGAGTGCAAGAAAGCAGCAAAGAGGATCAGTAAATCTGTCCTTACTGTAATAGTCTTTCCACCACAGCCTTCTGGTGAGCAGCCTCCTCAGGGCTCAAGTTTTCCAGCTCCTTCATAATTGGAGGGGTAAATTCCTCTCCGTCATCTGAGGTTTCATCTTCTGATACCCTGGACTCCCCCATTCCATTGGGGATGTCGGGACAGGGCTCCCCTTTCTCAGTCTGGAGGGCATTGATAGCGCGCTGACTTTCGCTCTGGAGCCCGTAGGGTTCCGCTTCGCTCAGTGCCTTGATCAAGGTCTCCTTGGTCAGCCCTGACTCCAGCAGCGCTTCCAGCAGCTCCACTTGGAGATGAGTCAGCTTGGAGACCATGGTCTTCAGCCTGGTGTCTCTTGGGTTTGAATTTCAGGTTATCCTGCTTCCAGCTTCCCTACACCATGTTCCTGAGGTAACACGCCCGACTGTCAAGAGAGTGGGCACAGCACAGGCTCCCGCCTTTACACCCCCCCAAAAAAAACAAAATACAAAATTGAGCCACTTCAGACCCCCCACGACTGTCCTGAGCCAGTGCTGATAAAGGGACCCTTGGCTATCTGTTTACATTGGAGCAAATGTAAATTCTCCAAGGTTCATATTTATCTGTGTGCTTTAGCAAGTTACTGAACTTTGGACTTCAGCACTGCCGCAGCAGTTCACAAAGTGCAGAGGGAGAGAAAGCAGGGGGAGGGGGAAAGGGAGGGAAGCAGGAGAGAGAAGAAGAAAATGAAGGGATAAAAAGTCTGCAGCATGGAAAAGTGAGTATGGAAAGAAAACTAGGAAGATGGAGATGGAGAAGCATGGCTTACTTCTGGCTCTGTTAATTTTGGAGAAGGTAGGAGGTGGAGTACCCAAAAGGAAGAGCTGTGCTCGGCTGCCCGCGGTTCAGGACAAGGCGCTGCCATTGGAATATCACAGAACCTGCTCAGAGCTCTGGCAGTGAAGTACAGGTGAAGTACAACCAGTGTCAGGCCCTGCCAAAGGCTTTGGGCTGACAGAAAGCCACACTGGCAGCTGCACTGGCCTTTGTGCAACCCCCAGCAGAGGGGGAGGCGACCACTGGCTTTGTGGGAACATTTTGAAGCCTTGCAGGGTATTCTGAAGCTCCAGCTGGTTTCTGTGGCAGAGCATCAAGACTTAAGTGGCTTTTTCAATGGCTTTGGCTTGGTGGGTATCTTGATGTGCAAATATTAGTAGTACCTCAATTTAACCTTGCCATGTTTATTGCTCAGCTATGAGCAGGAGCAGTGTTCCTACATAATTTGGGGGATTGCAGGCCTTGCCCCTGTGAGCTTGGGTTTCATGTATTTGATAAAGGATAGCCCTGGGTGCTGGGTCATGCTCAAAATCCCTGCTCTATCATCAACTTCCCTACTGCTTCTGATGAGTGCTCTGGGCAAGCTTGTGGTTCCCCTTTATCATCTGCCTCCATCCCTTCTCAATACCAGCCCTGCTCTGAGCTTCTGCTCCCACCTGTTGGGTGATTTCCTAAAACACGATCCTTGGCTTGGCTGGAATCACTTAAAACAGCTCTCTAGGAATCTGTATGACTAAATTGTCTTTTCTGGTCTGAAATTATATGAATGAATCTGTCTACTCTGAGTGGCTAAATTAGGGAGTAACTTGATGTGCACATGTGGACTCGATGCACGAGTGTCTCATGCGAGCGATTCTAGGAGGATGTAAAGCTGTTGTCTCAATGGAAGCTTGCCAAGGGCAGCTGCCTGTGCCTATACACTCCCATCAAGCCTGAGCTAAATGGAGCCTGCTAGGGCTGTCCCCAGACTGGGCAGTGTCCCAGGACAGTGCTGCAGAGGACTTTGGCCCTTGTTTTCCCTTGTGGGCACCACTGGCCAAGCTCTCCAGGCTCCTGAGTCAGCAGCTGCAGGACAGAGTTCCTGCAGAGGGACCCTCCTCCCTCCAGGCACAGGGACTGTGTTAACTCTTGCCTTTTATTTCAGATCTGGTCTGTGCCCAGAGCACCACGTCCCCTCCCTGCAGGGTGCTAACAAAGCCCTATTGGATACAGACAACTTTGGCTAAAAAGGAATAAGGATTCCAAGTCCATGTAAAAACATTTATTGTAAGAAATTTTCTTGTGAACATTAATGTAAAAAGAATTTCAGCTTCTAAAGATTTTTCTTGGGTCATACTCTTAATAAAGAATTGTGTTGGTTTTGCACCTGTCACAAAAGTATTTAAAGAACGGTGAGCATTTTTTGCCATTGTACTGTCAGTGTGTTGATACAATTTCCATACATTTTATTTGTTATTACAGTTTTCCTTTATTCCCACCCCTCAAGTAGACATGACAACATTACTGGCAATTTTCAATTGCAGTTACAGTATCCAACCATGACATAGTTTCTGCATGCTATGTCCTTATAATTCAAGGATTTTGGAAACAGACACAACAGATTGTGGAGCTCTTGCAGTATGTGACAGAAGAGACGCTGTCATTCTGTGTTACTTATTTCTGCCTTTCTTTGGCATGGTGATGTCTTTTACATAAACCAAGGTGGAAAATATTACCACTGTTCTTGTTAAACAGATTGTCCATATTCTGGTGGTATATAAACCTGTTGAATGTTTGAGGGGTGATGGAGACACAGATCATTAAGTTTAAACAAAGAACAGCAATTTGTCCATGGAAAGAGAATAAAGCATAGCAACAAATTATGTCTATATTATGTGGTTTCAAGTATTTCTTACCCACCCAGAAGTCCTGATGCTGTTGCTTCTGCTTGCCTTGAAGACCTTCAGCTGTAGAAGTTTTTTTTGAAATCAGTGAACTTTGAAGTCTGTAAAACCAGAAACACACATCTGTTTGTATGATAGGACCTCCCTGAATGCTACAACTGGATGCCATGCGGAGAACACTTAGCTGGACAAGAAAACATTTCAAATACTGAGGAGGAGGTAAATATTCTCTATCACTTTATCCTGAAGGGCTTTTTCCCTTGGTCTATTAGAACTGACCATTTCAAACTATAGGAGCCTGAACAATTAGCAAAAAAGCAAATAAACTTACCCACTTTCATCTTTCCATTCATTGGAACCTGCCAGGCTGTGCTAGTGAATGGCTCAGCCCCACTGAGTATTTCAGATTCCTCAGTGCAGGAAAACCACTGAGCTCTTCAGTGCTTCTTAAACATTAAAAATAGCTAGTGGTCAGACTGAAAGGGATTCCTGTTGTGAATTAGCCAGCATCCCTATTTTATAGCCCGGCACTAAGGACTGCAATATTGTATTTCTCAGATTATTACAAGTGCAGTTGTGAGGTGATGAAAGAATAGCGGAGGTCAAAGGTGGAATCTAGATTATAGTTCTGTTGGAGGAAGAGCTCAGTTGCAGAGTGCCACAATCAGACAATTCTCCTGTATCTGAATTGTGCTCAGGCATTGTGCCTTGAGGATGATTATTTGAAATAAGGGGACTTGGGTTTCCTACACCCATTTTTATCTACTGCCAGTGCTTACTGTATATTGATTTCCTTAATTGTAACCATTTCCCAGGCCATGACTTGATTCTCAGTTCACTCTGATTAATATGATCTTGGTCATTGTAACATGGGAAACTTAATGTTTGAAGACACCAAGAGATACCTGTTTGTTTTTCTTATGTTTGGATTATGTGGTTTTCTATTAACTGTTCCCAAGTAATCTCTTTTCCCCTCTATCTAATAAAGTGAGTGAATTACTAAACACTGAAAACACTGCATGAAAATATGAATGGGTCCACAATAGGAACGTTATTCTTATTTTAAATGTACTGGTCTGTATTCTGCTTATTGCACTGAGGCAAACCCACAGTAAGGGACAGCAGAGTCCTGTGAACAGCAGGGCTGTGGAAGGCAGAATAGACTCCCAAAGCCTGGCTCCTGTATCAACACCATTTTTACCTCTGATATTTTAATTTACTGAATTATATCTATTATGAAGTATACATGATGAAAAATACAGTAATTTGCTGGTACAAAGCCAGTGTAATGTGGCTTCAAGGATCATACAGAGAAAGAAAAAAGCCTACATATATTTATGATAAAAGTGCTACTAGAGGGAGCCCATAGAGTTCCCTGAATAGGGTGGTAAAATTGCCACTGGCAAATGAAACAGGGAGAAATGGTTCTTTTAATAATTCTTTACCATTTTACTGTTCTTCCTGCTGCGACTGCTAAATGCTTTACTGGCCTGAATGACATTAACATAGTCTCCTCCTTGAAATGTGAGAGCTATTATGATAATGTTCACCCTGATTTCTGTTATTGGGGGGAAAAAAGCTATATGACTACCAAAACTGGTTATTATTTGTGTAGTGGGAGCTTAGTCCCAAAAGGCACACAGGAGTGTGAAAAATCTGAGATTTGTTTTCATAGGGTTGGATTTCAGCTATTTGTGCAAACCCCCAGTATCTCAGTGGGGAAGGACTTGCTTGAATACATGGTTTTAATGTTTCCAATATATACTCATTTAGGTTCCAATGTAGTAGTCTTTGGTGTAAATGTGTGATTATAATTGAAAAATGTGATTTTACTGAGAAGGAAGCTGGGTTTTTCATCAGTGGGCTGGGCTGGATGCAGAGCTTGGAGTTGTGGAATGGGAAATCCATGGGGCAGAATGGGTTTAAATTACAGGCTTTCTCTACATGTTCCTCTATCTATACATGGAAACAGGACTGTGTCCTCCTTCCCAGTCATCTGTAATTTTCTCCCTCCACTTATTCCTTGTTTCTCCCGTCAGGCTGAGGGTGGAGATCAGGAGCAGCTCTGGAGCTGGGTTATGAAGGAGTTTCCCACTAGGTGGTAGCGAAGAGAATCGTGTCACACATGGTCAGTGAACGTTTTAATTAGCTTTATAAAGGGGAATCCCACAAGGATCTTGCACTCAAATAGCCTAATGTAGCTCCCAGCTGTACAGTCAGAACTGGATCTCTTGGTTTTTGGGTTTTTGCTATCCTTTTCTGCTCATTTCCATGGTATTTGTTCTTTCCTAAACAAAGCAAGGTTGACAACTATACCTGTCATGTCCTTTCCTGAAAGGTGAAGTGTCTACATGAAGCTCCTCTGGTTCTCTCCACCTCCATTACAGCAGAATCAAGACATGGTTAGCTAAATGTCATCTGCTGACGTTTAAACAACTTGGAGGTGAGGACTCTTTGTAGCCAGTACTTTCATCTGATTTTCCTCTACCACACTTGCCTCTGGGAGCTGCCCTTCCAAATATAAAAATAATATTAAAAGTGGTTTTGTTTGCTGCTAGTTTAGAAATGCCTTGACGGGTCTAAGTAAAGCATCAGTCTACATCAAAGGTTCCAGGCAGAACAGGTATTTTGGGAGGACTTTGTAATGTCAGAGTAAACTGTCATTGAAATTCAGACTAAAGGTCTCTTGTAGGTCCAAAGAAAGACTGTATGAAAGATATGCTGAGAAATTATCTGAGGAATGCAAGCAGTGCTCCAGTTTGCAGTGAGAGCAGATGCTGGGTCTGCAAGGAGGAATAAATTTCCCCTGTGAAATCATCCCACTGCTATCCTGTAATGATAGTGCAAGCTTGCAAAATCATTTAATAGTCTAGTCACAAAGCCTGAGATGCTGGAAAGAAATTATGTTTTAATTGCTCATCAGCTAGACATCATTTGTGCCAAATTAATATGCTGGAAATTTTGTAAGACTGAGAAACTGGTGTTCAATGTGAACACAAAGCAGGGATATTGTTTCATAGATATTAGAATCAGTTTTACATCCTTATTCTCTGAAAAAAAAATTAGGAAAATCTCTTTAGTATCAAGACAAGGCTGAAATCCTGATTTATCTTTCCCTACATTGATTTAAAAGCACTGAGAGGCTTTTTTTCTTCTTACATTTACTCTGTTATAATCAATGAAAAGGGTAGCACTAACAGGCATTCCAGGCACTCAGGTTTGCACCATGGTAGAGTGAAGATTCCAAATAATTTGTTCATTTCTGCAGGTCTTTCTGCTGTGCTGAGGAGAACAAAAGCAGAGAATTTATCCATTGTGCAAATCCTACTCAGAGCCTGGTTTTTTTTAGACAGGATACGTGTATGTGGGAACACCAGAGTTTTCCCCAGACTGACAGGGCTGGGGGCCCCACAGCTCCAGTTCTGGGTGTGACTCCTCCCTTCTCCTCTCATATCCACCAAAGCTCTCCAATCTGCCGAGATGGGCACAGAGACTCTGCACAGGGTGCAAGCTGAGGGCTGGGATCAAACAGGGAAGAAAGTTTTTCCAGGCAGTCCAGCCTGAACTGGATGGGAGGAAAGTTTAGCATTCCTCACCTTCTCATCCTTTCAGCACACCCAGCTGCCACAACTGACCCCAGCAGGGATCCCATGACCCAGTCAGGCACAGTACTTGGAGCATTTCCACCTCATGGCTGATAAATCCGATTCTCAAACAGATGTTAGGAGTGGGTAAAGTGCTGATTATGTCGGGAGAGCTAAGGTCATTCCTGTCCACAAGGCCAAAGGGCTGGGAAAAACACTGAGGATTTGGACACTGAAGTGACACAACCCAAATCACTTGTTTTGAAAGCATAAAGAGACATGGGGAGAAACCCTCAGAGTCCAGCACCATCTTAATAAAAGCCTTGTTTAAGTGGAGCACAGGAATCCCAGCCATTCCCTCCACCAAGACCAACTAAACCTGTATTGCATATGCAACATCTTCCTGCTGCAGCTCCCCAAAACTTCAGGTGGCTGCAACACTTTACAGGATTGACTAAGGAGCCAAGCTAGCAGGGATGAAGTGATCTGCCCAGGATTACAAAGCAACTGGTGACACAACAAAGATAAACAGATATGTTCCTTACTTTTAATCCCCTGTCATGACTGCACACAGGCCTAAGGTTTTTCCATTTAAGAGAATAAATGAGATGGACAGCATGAGAATAATTTATTCAGTCCACTGATAAAAGTGGGCTCCAAATTCCAGAGGCATCTGGCATCCCTATAGATTCAATGAGAATGATCCATTATTTTCTGGAAGATTTTAACAAAACTCTGTTGAGGCGCAGAATTTCTTCATACTTGTTTTTAAAACAAATACCTATTTTTACCAGCCCCAGGTATTTGTTCTTCTATTTATATTTGATGCAGTTACATCATCTCTAACTGTATGTTCAAACTGGCTGTTCTCCCTCCCACACTGAAAAGGACAAAGAGTGGGAATGCAACAATTGATCCAAGCTCTGCAAAGCCCCACTTGCACAAAATTGCTACAAGTGAATTCCCAGGAGGTAAGGATTAACTCATGTGAGCAAACCGAGTAAAAAGCACTAGTCCTGCATTTGGCAGAAACATAATGAAAGGCTGAGGGTCTGGCAGCAGAAGCCGGGGAAGAGAGAGACAAGACCAGTATCAACACAGCAGGTTCTCTGCCTGAGACTCGCACGCGTTTAATATCGGGCTGGCAATAAAATGAAGCACGTGATTTTTATTTGGTCAAAGTATCGGGAATGTTATTTTCCTTCCTTAAAAAAAACCCTAACATTTTGAGCATTTGATCCTATTGATTTTCCTTGGTTTCAAAGATCGCAAATTCAAAAATACAACAGTCTTCAGAAACACCTGTGCATTTGATGAATTAACACCGCAGTTATGAATTATTTTACCTAAACGGTGCATTTACCACCCAATCCTCGTCCAGAGGAACCCCGCACCACAGCGGCAACTCAAACTCCCGGGAAGTCACGGATTCCTGCGGGATGCGGGAAACCAGCGCCGCGCCAGGGCACTGGGAGAGGCAGCGGGAGCAGCCCCGCGTACCCCGAGCGATCCGGGGTCACTCTCGGCCACCAGCACCG
>VWYI01008026.1:633165-706165 GCA_013399455.1 Anthoscopus minutus | reverse complement strand
GCCATGTTGGGCCGGGAGCCGCAGCGGGGCCGCCACTGAGCCCCGGGAGCCTGCGAGGAGGAGGCGGAGGAGGAGGCGGCGGAGGAGGAGCCCGGCCCGGCCGCCCCGTAGAGCCCAGCGCCGGCCGCCCAGCCGCAGCCATGGCGGAGCAGACCTACTCCTGGTGAGCCGCGAGGCCGAAGCCGCGGGAGGGTCCGACCCGGCCGGGCCGGGCCGGGCCGAGCGCGGCCCCACACGGGGACGGTGTCCCGAGCGAGGGGGACCGGCAGGGGGGGCTGCGGTGGGGGCCGGGACACGAAGGAGCCGCTGGCGGAGGGGCTGCGGGGTGAGGGTTCAGCGCGGCCGAGGAGGAGGGATTAGGGGGAAGGGAGGAGGGACGGGGCGGCCGGGCTGTGCGGATCCCCCCCGCCGGCGGCTGGGCAGCAGCAGAGGACCGCCGGGAGCCTTGGCGTGGCTGTCACCCCCTGTCCCGGAGCGATCCGTGTGAGCTGATCTCTGCACGGCCGGCGCTGCGATCCGCCGGGCCTGGAGAGGGACAGGAGCTCGTTCACGGCTGTGAGGCTGCAGGTCACCTCTGCCTAAAGGGAGATTTATGCCAGCGCAGGCTGGTAAGTCGGTGGCATGTGTGTGTGTTTTCACCTAGCGACAATACGCTTGGTCTGTGTACAGGAAATAGAACGACGAGGAAGAGACCAGTTCCTGTGGAAAGACATGAAGTATAGCAAATGAGAGGGCATTTTTTTCTGTGTCCTGACACTGTCTCGGGCCTAGCTGGCAGTGGATCAAAGAGACGGTGTGCAGTTTCTTCCTATAAATCTGGGGGTTTTGTTCTGTTGTGGATCACAGCCAAAATACCTCAAATAATTTACCTGTGCATCATCTCTATTGACCTGACCACTGCAGCAATTTATTGTGATATTCTCTCTGCATTTTAAATCCAGTGATGTCATCCAGAGTTGTTTCTTAGATTGTTTGAAAAAAGTTCCTTGTTTTGAAATAAGTCCCTTATTTAAAAAAGGAGTTAAATCTTAGTTTTTGAATTTGGTGTGTGCTGAATGTGGAGAAGAGATTGAATATGCAACAATTTTTTCTATTTTGAATGGTCCCATTACTTTTCAAAACTTGGAACCCAGTGGGGATTTCTGTTCTGCCACATGTTGAGACTTTGGAGCCCCTTCTTCCCTCTCCTGTCTCTTCTCTGTCGAGAACCATTATTTGTATCAGTCTTCTGCTTTTTAGATTTTCACAAGCCCAGTTCAGGCAGTGGTCTGGTCTGCTTTAAAACAGCAGTGAAAAGACAACTCTTTTGACTTAAAAGATTATTTATATATTGACACAGGAAATGAATATTGGTGCTGATTTAGGCAGTTTAATGTAGTTCAGTTAAATGTGTCTTAATTGCAGAATAAAATTAGGAACTCATAAACTCTGGGATTTGTCAGCTTTTTGGAAAGAAGTAAATGAAACAAAATGTCAGTTATACATTATTTTGATCTTAACTAATTTGCTTTTTGAATGAGTGTTTTTTACATACTAATAGTCTAAAGGGAGGATTTTTAACAGGCTAAGAGAAGGATTTGCCCTTCTGTAGGTTGTGTATTTTAGGGGAATGAAGTTGTGATTTAAGGTGCTCACTGTGTGCTAGGTGCCTCTGAAGAGTGGAAGTTCTTTCTTGCAGTACTGTGGTAGCACAATAAGGACATGATGTTTTGTCTTAAAACACTCTAGTTTTATGTCTGTATTCTCTATGGTGTCCTGTGAATCTGAGGTTTCTGTCACTTTGCATTTTTACCTGTGACTGGCCTTGCCTGGGAGCAGTGGAAGCCGTGGACAGCAAAAATCCGATTTCAGTCGTGCTCTTCTCTGTGGACATTTCATTACTTACACTTCTAACAACAATCTTGCCTCGGTTTATTTACAGTTGTGGGAATGCAGCTCAGCATAAAATTGCCCAGTGCTTTGGGACTTTTAGGAAAAATGTGCATTTTGTCACCTGAGGAGGCTGGTGCTCATGTGCAGCAGAGCTGTGCAGAGTTGAGCCCAAGAGCTGGTGTGGGAGCTCAGTTTGGAAGTTGGCTGATCCCATCCTGTCCATTTGCCAGACCTGGTCCTTTCTCTGTGTTGCAAAGGGAGCTTTCCAAGCACAGGTGTGTTCTGTGGTGCAGTGTCCAACTGCTGTACACATACCTTATTTCACATCTGAAAATGCATAATCTGCCATTAAAATTCACACCCCTGTCTCTGCATGCATGTAAATTGGTTCCCAGCTGCAGTAGCACTTACCTTTTGTCCAGGTGCATAAGGCTTGGTTACAGCTTTTTGTCCCTAAACGTCTGCATGTGTTGTTGAACCACAGTAGCTTCATGAAGTATGATAAAGGCTTATTGTGGGTTTGATTTTTTGAAAAAACAGTCTCAGTTGTGTTAAAAATACTTTGAAAAAAGGTACTTGCCAGCTGTGAGTAGCAGACATGAGGACTGGCAAACG
The DNA here is from genome assembly GCA_013399455.1 of Anthoscopus minutus. NCBI lineage: Eukaryota > Metazoa > Chordata > Aves > Passeriformes > Paridae > Anthoscopus > Anthoscopus minutus. Next base: position 703,678 of record VWYI01008026.1, on the reverse strand, counting down.
TGAAAAATAGGATTTATTTCAGCAAGTGACAAGTCTTGTTAGTGATGTTGTTTTCAAGAGATGAGAACTAATTCTCATATTGCTATATTTATTGTTTTGTAAATATGAATCTGAGATTTTAAGGTAGGTTTATATATTTCAATTTCCAAGTGAATAGAATGCAATTGCCCTCTTTTATTAAGATACTAGAAAGAGAGACTTATGTTTTTTTCCCCATCTCTTTCATAGTTTTAAATACATGAGTTATCTCTTCACACCATTCTTGTAAGGTATTTCTTCATCTTCTTTTTTTTTCAGTAATGCCCACACCTATAAGCATAGGTACTTTTATTTAACTCTTTTTTAGTGTCTTAAGTCATCTTGCTGAGCCAGTATTTCAGATAGAGCTGTCTTATCGTGAAAGGAGGCTCTGCTGAGAATTTTGCTGATGAAAAAGGATACTGTCATCCTTGAAAAACTAATTTTAATGTGAAATGTGGGATGAGTCCCAGGTGGAAATACTTTTTCGAAGAATATGGACTTTTTAAAAAGAAAGAGTGTTTGAATCAAATGCTTGTCAGTAGTGAGTAGAGAAACTTTCTTTGTCAAGTTCCTGCAATAATGGAAGGAAATGAGAGCTGTGTATGATATTACAGCATTACAAAGTTGCTCATGACTTTTTAGATTAAATAAGAGCTAAAATTAGTTTTCTGCAAGTAGAATAGAATGGGAGAGGAAAGAGGTTGTTGAATACCCATTTTCCCCTTGCTTCCTGTCTGTGCTTCAGCGAGGAAATGGAGCTGGGTAGTGACAAAAGTTTCTGCTACAGCGGAGGAGGGAATAGGCATGGGCAGAGCAGAATCTGTGTTTGTGTGTAAGAGATCAGTAAATGGCAAGAAATGTATCTTCAGGCACCAAGCTCTTGGAAGTATGACAGCAGAGGAGTATGGAAGCAGCTGGACCTACATCATTACTTTGTGAAGTACTTGGTCTGTCCTTAATTCCTGGCATTTTGTGGTGAATTTTTTGTGCTGGAGCCTATTGAGAAGGCCCAGCATCATTCTGTCTTGTTTATCTTCAGTTAGTAGGTGTTTAGTGTTTTTCAAGGCCTGATGTAACACCCCCTCCCTTTTTACTGCTGCCCAGTCTGGCAATAGAGGTTGCTTTGTTCTTTTTTTGCCCTTTGAATGCACAAAAGATTTTCACAGCTTCCTTCATTTGTGAAGAGCGAAGGAGGGGATTTCTACACCAAAATCGAATGTTTTTTTAATATTTCCTTTCCAAGAGTGGTCTATAAGAGTAATATGGATTGCCATGCATGTGTGCCCTCTGAATGGTGATTAGGAGATAGACTGGGAGAGCAAGCTAAGAACAAAAAAAGAAGGCACTGTATTGAGTCACTAATCTTAAAAACAACTGAACTCCCTCTTAAATGTTATAATCAGTGGGATGATTCTTATATTAGCCATCGAATGTTTTATGAGTGAAATGGTGATATATTTAGAAGCTTCTCTTCATAATGCAAAGGGTGTGGAAATTAAATCTAATGATGTGTCAGAGTAATCAAACTACTGGGTTTTGAAATAAGTGTAAATGTACAGTGCTGTCTTTGCTCCTGGGAGAATTCAAATTGTTTGGTGTTAGAAGTCTTTCTAGATTCAGAGGTCTGAGAATTTGCTTTGATTGCAATTAAGCATTTAACATGCTGCTGCCATGAATTAAAATGCAGTTTCTTCCAGAAGACTCAGGTGGTGCTTTCAAGCCTTAGCTGGCTGGATTAGATGTGTATGTGGGAGGGGAGTAAGAGGAGCTGCAGCTCGTTGACAGAACTTGTCAAGTACTAGTAAAATAACTCTTTGCATTCAAGATTTTTTTACTTGTTTGCTTAGTTGAGGTTGGGAGACCTTAACTGACTAATTAAGGTGTTTTGAGGATGGGAGGCAAACAGAAAACAAATAATTCACCTGAATTTTTTAAATATTGCACTTGATAGGCAGCAGATTGCAAAGCACTTAGATGGAATTCTGTTGTGCTCCTGTCAAAAATCTGTCATGAAATCCTGGCATGCAAACATGGAGTTTGGCCTTTAATCATACATTTTTCAGGCACTGAAATTACCGGCCACATTCCATTTTAAGGATTGTTAGGAGCCTCCTGAGAACAAGGATGTCATTGTATGAATGTGCGTGAGTGTCTGGCATGAGAAAAGTGACTTAAATCTCAGTAAATTTGAGAATATCAGGTTTAGAAGTTCATATGTTTGTCTTTCAGGACCAGTCTCACTTCACTTGTTTGTTACCCTCCCTGGAGCTTTTGCTATCTCGGGCTGTGTATCATGTAGACAGGGCACTGTCTGCAGCTCTGGGCTGAAAGACAAATAAAGCAAAGAGCATGGGATTAGTAGAAGTTTACAGTTGCTTGAATGTACATGTGTATAGTGGCTGATTAGCACAAGAAAAAAATCCTCCTGTCAGTGTTTGCTAATTGTAAGGCTGTATTTACTAATATATTAATAATTCTTTAAGGAAAAATTTAAAGTGAAGAACATAAATCAATATTCTCTCGGTGCTGGTGTGCAGTACGTCTTTTAATTAAGATTTCTGTCACCTATTTTAATTAAGATTTCTGTCAGTTTTGCATTTAACCTTTTCAGGGTACTGTGGTAATAGAAGTTAATGGTTCCTTTCATTTTACCCAGTGACTGGAGATCTTGGCTAGGATATAGATCAGTTCCATCCCCCAGGGTTTCTGACTTTGCATCTCTCACCTTCTAGGGGAGTGTTCTCATCACCAAATTATGTGTTATTCAGAGGCTGTGCTTTGTGTGTCCATTTAAATCTGTTTCACTTTGTATAGAATCCAGTAAATATTGGCTTGGCCAGGAGGCAGGCATGCCTTTCTGCCTGGGATTGGTAGGGACCTGGATTCCAGTTCCCACCTGGATAAAAACTTGGTTTGGAAGACTGAAGGATCTGTAGTTTGTGGGGTAGTTCATGGTCCTTTTCTAGGGATGAAAGGTTGAATTTCCATGAACAGAAGAGATAACCTGAATATGATTTCCTGTGTCACAGGTGAGTGTATGCTTAGGAGTGTGGATCTATCAATATCAATGCTTGTTCTCGTGGTTTGTGTGAGGTTTGATGGACCTGAGAGCATCTCTTTCTTCTGCTGAAGTGTAGGATCCAATAAATTGAATATTTTGTGCGCTTGGGGATTTTGGTACGAGTTAAGCAGCCTGATGCTGTTGGAATTTGAGAAATTTTGTGGGGACCACCAGACAAATTATTGAGGATATTGAGTTCTTTTGAGATAAGTTGTGTTTTGGTGAATACCACCATTTTTAATACTAGATTCAGTTGCTGAAAATTCAGTCATTTGTCACTGAAACACAATGCCAAGAAATGGATACTAAGGAAAACTTCCTACAAAAAGTACTTTGAAAAATGTGTCATGCTTTTTAAAATGCAGTGATTTTTATTTCCTAATATTTGAAGGAAGAGCAGAGCAGACTCTGGTCTTTTTCAGTATCTCAGCTCTTTTATTTCATTATTTTGATAATGTGATGTGTCAGCATCTGTGACATAGTTGCCATTGTCTTTATTGCCCTTTGACATTTTATGATGACTCTAAGCATTGTAATATACTTTAAAAGCAAATAAATGACACAATCTGTTTAGTCAAAACAGTCTAATTTGATTTTGATGACATATGAGGAAAGTTTCCACAAAGAGCCAAGGGTGAAATTTGTAGAAAAAAGTTGTGCACATTTTTTTTCTGGTGCTACTTTGCTTTATTGTCAGTGCTGAGGATTAAAATTCCCAGCGAGTCAGGCCGTGCTGGGCGTTGTGTGGAGTGAAGCACAAGCTGGAGTGCGGCTGGACAGGATCCAGGCAGTCAGAGTGACTCTGAAAGGTGATGATTTAATAAGATTAATGGAGCATATGTGTGGTTGCAACACTTGCTGATCCCTTTTCTCTTTAATTCTTCCAAGCAAGTTGATGATCTCTTCTAAATCTTTTGGTGTCTGTGCCTGAAATATTCTGATCTGCCAGACCAGGGTTCTCCTCTCGTGTGCTTCCCAAGAGCAGCTCAGCTCTCAGGATACATTAGGTGTTTCTCTGTCCACTGGAACCACCACGATGACATTATCCCAGAGCTCATTAATTGTGTAGCTGTGTCTCTGTCATCTTCATTATTAGATTCTGTTGAGTATTTCTTTTTAGGGCCAGACGTATGCCTCGGGTCTCAGATTCCCTTGGATAGCCTCCGTATCTGTGTGTCACATTAAGTGGTACCATACAGACAGGGCTGTCAGAAAGTTGGAATGTTCTGCTGGCTTTTTTGAGGGATACTTTGTAACATAACTAACCAAGTAAACATTGTTAATGTCCTACAATACCAAGGATTCAAAGTAATAAATGTATGAAATATGGCTGAAGGTTTTTTTCAGGATGTCAGTAAGAAGGTTCTTTAAAACCATCACAGCCAGTGTCATAAAGTAGGGGAGAATGCACTAAGAAGATGATTCTGTACTGTACAGTGTTATGTTTAAGATTTCTCCTTCATGTCTGAAGTTGACAATGTGGAAGATGGAGGGATAAAATAATATTTCAGAGTTTGTATATGGTAGCATTTTCCCTGACCAGTGGAATATGAAGGGAAAATTACACTGCTTGGCTCTCATTTTTTTCCTACTGTGACTCCAGGTTAGGGTGTTCTTCCTTTATTTCCTGAAGCTAGCTCATAGACTTTTGACCCAGAAAGTTATTTTCCCATGCAGGTGGGTATATAGCCAAAGACTGTGAAAGGATTCTCTTCCATTTTTATGCCATAACCTTGCTCCTGCAGGCGCCTCCACAGTGAAGGTTGTGTGGGGGAAGCAGGAGGAGACCCAGGGGGTTCCACCCTCTGTTCATACACAGTCTTTAACTTTAGCCATGAGCTGGCAAGCTTACCTTACCTGTTCAAGAAATAGGCTTGAATCTAGATTATTCTGCAGTTCATCTAAAAGGAAAAAATAGTTCTGTGCAGCGTTAACTACTGCTGTTAAAGTTAAAGCTAAGCATCCTTCAGTGCTCTAAGTTGTACTCACTTTGTGCTTCTCTGTTCCTTCTTCCTTCATAGAGACTCTGCTGGTTTTTGGACAGAAGTCTCTAAAAAGTCCTTTTGTTCATCTGATAACCAGCTAGCAGTTAGCTTCTAGTAAATTTGCACTGATACATAATTTTAAGTATATTTCAAAGTATTGCAGAAGTTTAGAGATCAACAGAAATGTTTAGAATTAATAATGTTTCTGTGAATCACAGGAGTCTGGGAGCTCTGCGTACACCATTTTCTCATGACAGTAGTACTGCAAATAGCAGTTACAATAGCAAAAACTTGTACATGTGGATTCATGGTGCAGTGTGGTTTCAGGTGGTACAAAAAAAATCAAGTGATCTCAGCATGTAAATTTTGTGCACGTTTCTCTACAGCAGTGACATTTCTCTACAGCATAGATAGTTCTGCAGAGGGATTCTCTACATGGGTTAAGCTAGTAGCAAGTGTATATCCTCAGGATTTATTTTAATTTCAGTCATTGCTGGAATAATAAGCCCAGCTGACTCCGGCTGAGATAGCACAGCTTGGACAAGAACCAGCATTACAAAATGTTTGAGCTCTGCAGTAGTGCAATTAGCCAGGACAGAGGTGAACACAGCAGCTGAATTATGGCTGCACTTAGTCGTAGTTCTGGTGTCTGTGGCTCCTGGCCAGATTCTGACATCCCTTCTCTGGTCAGATAGATAGCACAGGCTTAAAACTTGGTTTAAATTTGTCTGCAAACTTTAGTAGAAATTCAGCAGTGAATTCTGAGTAATTATTGTAGTTAGTATCAGCCAGCTGTTGGTACAGATCTGTTGGGTGCATAAGACCAAGCTCAATGGTGAGTTATTATATGACAAAGTGATTTTACTGGTGCCACTTTCAGGTCACAGTTGTGATTTATCTCACCATCATCCCTGTCAGACCCATTTGGCAAGATTAAATACATGCAATGTGCCTTAGACTTATTTAGTCAATGGGAAGTCCCTTCTCTAGGTCACTGTTAGCTAAAGGTGAGGTAGGTGAAGTAGCAGGAGGCAAACAGAGCTGGCTTATATGGATGGAGCAGACTGCTGAGGTGTGTCTGTCTTGCTTTCTAGGTTTGATGGCACAAGGTCATTCTGGTCCTTTTTAGAAGTTCAGATTGATGGGCTGTGTGCTGGAGGAAAGATTATCTGCTCTGAACTCCCCTTGAGGTGGCTGATCCTGTACCTTCACTTGAATAGCTGCTCTGAGAAGTTACCACAAAGGGCTAAAAGCTCTCATGGAGAACATTATGATCTCTGCACGGTTTTGAAGATGAAGAGTAGAATCTAATTAAGCTTTATGCTGAAAATAGTTTAAGGAATGCTTTTTTCCTCAAGAAAAAGGAAACTTTAAAACTAAATAGTGAAGAGCTGAACTATTTTTCTTTAATTTTCTGCTATGTTGACTACTTCTAAAGCAGATGCAGCTGTAAGCAGTTATAGATGGTACAGAACAGAAAGAACCTCTTTATCATACTTAAGTGCCTTAGAAGAGCCCCAGTGTTAGTGTTCCAGCTAGTTATCCTTCTCCTTATTTTTTATATTTTTGCAGATAAAAAAAGCATGCTAGCTTTAAGCTGAATCAAAAGATAAAAAGAGTCTGCCATAAACCAAAAATATTTCTTTGCTAGGGGTTTTATTAGAAAAAGTTTCATAAGATTTCCAAAACACCCTCTTCAAAGAATGTTCCTACTTTCTGTTGTCACAAGAAAAACTTCTTAGCTATTTGGGCAAGAGTTTGTTGAAAACAGTCTCTGTCTGTTCTGCTACCTGTTTTTCACACCTGGAACTGACCCAGCCTTCATAACCCTGGTGCTTAGGTGTGTGAATGTTTTGTGTTTCTGCACTCAGGTTGTGAGATCAGGCCCTGGCCAGTTGAGCTCAGTACAACTCAAGACCTTTTTAATTTTTTTAAGTTTGCCTCTCAGTAGGAGGTGGCAAAAGCAGGGTGCCTGTTTTGATGGTCAGTATTTTGTATTTTCATGCCAGCTTGAATCCCTTTGTGACTTGGTGCAGTTGTGAATAGTCATGTTGACTTCATAATCTCACCAGCCATCATCTAACATGAATTTGTCTTAATACAGGGCCAGCATGATGAAAGCTGCTTAAATCTGGCCAGACAGGCTGGCTGCTCTATAGCTTTGACTGACACAGGAGTGTACTTCTACCACTGTCACTGAAGAGTTGTAGCTGGGTGCTGATGGTGCTAACTCATTCTTTTATGGAATGTTGATAAAATAATGTTTCATTCTAGCCAGACACATGGTGATAAAGTGTGTAATCTGTACTGTGTGAGTAAAGCAATTCCTCAGCAGCACTCAGAGCTGCTCTTTCTGACGAGGTCATATTGGGCAATTTGGCTTTGGTTCTGGCTTGTTCATTGTAAGGCGTGATTGTTAAATGCTTTGATTAAACTATTAGTTGCTAGTTTTATTTTTTAATCTTACTTCTGAATATATTGCTAAAAAGAGTTTGGATTTCTAAGCACATAATCAATAAATACCAGTCTTAAGTGTCAGAGGTATGAGGTGTGGTTTTGGTTTGGCTTTTTAAGTCAACAGTAGAGTCAAAATAGGTGAGAAAACATCCTGTTTCTGCTTTCTGTGATAAAAACAACCAACCTCTTTCATACTAGAGAGTCCACTACATCTTGATAACTTAAAAAAAAAATATTATTAGTTATCATGGTGTTCTGCATAGTTGTAAGTTAAGTACAACAATTGCTGTGGAAATGAAACCTCCAAATAAGCATTTTTTTTAATATACTAGGATGGAAGGATGTTTCATCTAGGAAGCAATGTAGTGTTCAGATCAATATCCTCCATACATTAGGGAACTCTGTAATGTCTTTGTACACCAAGTCTTGGGTGAGTGTTTTTCCATCAGTTAGGCCACCTGTATTTTTGAACCTGTTTATTCTACAAAGGGATGATTCCTAGTTTAGGGAAAAGATAGAGACCCTGGGGTCTTTGCTACGGTGTCTTCCTGTTCTAGGTGTTAACCCAGTAGTGCCTGCATGTATGTGTAAGTTAACCTTTTGTTACCTTCATTGCCAAAACCACCTATATCTCACAGATAAGCCAGCTGTATGGTTACAGTACAAGTATTCCTGCTCTGTACCACCGTTTTTCTTCAGTTGTTGCATTTGCTTTATGAGGAGGCAGTGACTTAGCAAGGAGATGGGAGTTGCAGCACATTCTGCTGTCAGTGTTCTGCTCTGCATGACCAACTCTGTCACTTATAAAAGAAATGTTATGAATGTGAATAAACCTTTCTTCTGTTAGTCCTTCTCTGCAGTATTAAACTCCAGATAGTTAGAGCAAGGTTACATGGAAGAATGTCTCTGCTGCTGGTATGTGAAGAGTTACCAAGTCCAGAACTGGGCACAGACTTTGTGGTGGTCTGGGACAGGTTGGTCTCCTGGAATGCAGCTTTGATTAGAACCCTGGGGATGAAGGATTGAGCTGGCAAAGGTAAAGAAGTTAAGCAGGAATTTGCACAGACTGTCTTTAGGAAATACTTTGAGAGCAAGTTAGGCCACTCAAGTATCATCTGTGTGTCTTCAGTGAAACTACACATCAGAGAGGATCAACTTCATCTTCTGATTTTGGCTTCTGTATGAGCACAAGTGATCAAATGTGGTGTCAAGTAGTGGTATTCCTCTGTGTGCTTGTTAGGAAACCTGCTGTACTTTTTGTGTGTATTCTTCTCTATGTTGCTTCAGATGGAGATACATATTTTGGTCTGAACTTCCATGGTTTAGTCTGTTACCCCCTCTCTGCATCCCATAAGAAGTCAGATTACAGATTTAGAAAGATTTGTTGTCATAAATATTGAAGTAGTCCTTTTGCACAGTGTGATGTTCCCTGTCCAAGCAAAGCTGCCAAAACTATTACACATTTGTCTTACAGAGCATTACAATGAGATTTTCAAGGTGAAGTTGTTCATGATGTCCTCAGAGGCAACACAGCTTGTCCTGTCTAGTGCTGGGTTATTTTGTGCTGTTCAGCAGGAGCAGAGGCAGCTCTTGGTGCAGGGACAGCAGTGAGCTCAGTTCACACCTTGGCAGGTGTCAGGCTGAGCTGGAGCTGTGCAAAGTCTGTGCTGGGCTGGCCAGGCTGAGGGCAGTCTGAGCACAGCGTTGTTGTGAGGCTCCTGGCAGAGCAGTGCAGGCCAGCAAGAATTGCCCTGTATATCATGAGAGTCTTCCCTCTTTGCCACATAATAATCTGTTTTCTTTTGTCATTGTCCTTTTTTGACTGCTTGCTGGCACTATGACAACCATAATATTCTGTGTATGATGGAACACTGACAATAAATATGCCCAGGATGATGTGCCTGCCTCAGCTGCACTTTGGATGAACTTAGCCCTGGATCCAGTGCATTCTGACTCTTGAGTAATGTGGCTGTTAGAGGACCAAGAGAAGGGGGAAGTTGGGCAATTAATTGTGTAGTTTTTATCTTGAAAAACGTTATTCAGAAAAATGCCACTTCTGGACTTGGATGGCTGACAGTGGCTGGGATGAGGCTGAATTGCATTCACAGAAGACAGGCTATTGTTTTCTTATGTTAAAGACTCAATTGCCTGGAACCTGGTTCAGATCCCTTACTGCTCCAGTTCTGGAAGCCACAAATACACTTCCCTTTCATTAGGGTAAAGTGTGAAAATTTGTTATCTTGTTACTAATTGTAGCCCTTATTTTGCTGAATGTAGTTCAACTATTGGAAGTGTTTTGTAATGGAATTTTTCAGTGCTGTTAGGAAACTGGCTGCTGAATGTCCTGTATCTTGGTACTGCATAAGAAATTGATAGCTTTGGAGGAGCAGGATTCTAGAACTCCATGACAATCTATTTATAGTGTCTATATGACAGATTTGGAAAGGCTGCAGTGCTATAGTCTTTCCAGATTTGTTGAAGCGAGATCACAGAATCTCCTGACCCCTTTGGACACTGAATAATGCCCCAAATCATCCAAAGAGATCCAACTTATCCTTCATTTCTGTGGCTATCAATTCTTTAGCTGACAATTTGTACAGAGAGAGGAACAAAGGAAATAATTTAAAAACAGTTGTAGGAATGATGAGAATTCATGGATCTTAGCTAGCGTGGTGCCTTATCAGGGGAGTGATGTCCTGTAGTTTTTCCATGCAAGCTGTAAAATGAAGCAAGTAATTAGATTTTCTTATAGTTGTTGACACCTGAGGACAGTAACTCTGCCAAATTCCCAACTAATAGAAATTCTTAGTGCTCTTAAAACAGAAGTTGCTTTGAGTAGCAGATATTTTGTAACTAAAAGTGTCTGGGGTATATATGTTGGGCTATTTCTAGTAATCAATGCTGAGCGGATTTTTTTTTATGATGGGGAGGTCTTCGAGTAAATTCTTAGCATGTTATAACTAGGCCTTGTTTTTTGCTTTTTTAAAAAAAGAAACTTACTAAACTTAAGGATATGCCACCCACCCATTTCTGATACAAGACAAGTGGGCTAAGACCAAATGGTGATAAAAATCCTGCACAAATCTAATGCCATTTGCAGTTTTCTTCACAAAAGTAATTTTCTTTCAAGTTGCTTTGTGAGATTTAAATGTATCAGAACTTGGTTTGTATTTTGCAATTAGGGAATTGGCCAAACGAGTTTTCCAAGAGGAAAGATCCCATGAATGTGAAGGTGTGCTGGGTAAGGCTGAAGGAAGGTGATGTGTTTCAGTTGCTGTGTGGTGGTGGTGTGGTTCTGATTCCTCTTGAAGTGTTGCTGTGGTTTAGATCAGTGACAGACCCTCCTTGCTGCCAGCCAAGCTGTGTTTTCCCTGCTGGAAAGTTGGGAAAACTCTCTTAATCAGAAAATTTGAAGAGAACAGCTGAGAAACCCTTTCTGTCACTCTGCTGGTTGGATTTGAGATCTGTTTTGTTTTCATGACATCGAGAGAGAACTGGAAGTCCATGGTATCAGCAGAGTTTAGTGGCAGGGTAACCAGTCACCTGCTTTGCTTATTAACAAGTGTTGGGTTCTGTTCCAGCTGTACTTTCCACACCAAGGCACATTCCATAAAGTCAGAATGGAAATTAGGAGCTGGTGTGTTTTTCTGTTTGCTGAAATGGCTTCTGTACTTCAGGGAATTCGCTTGGGCTGGGGGCTTTCTGTTGTGGTTTTTTTTCTTTCTTATAGAAATTGATAATTGTGTAACTACTTGAAAGAAAATAATTGCTACTGAATGGCTCATGCTATGGCATCAGAAGTCTGTAATCAACTGCTACAAACACTGCTGTTTTGCCACAATCTGCCTGTGACAATTGTCTGAAAATTGTTAGGAACTAACTCAGTTGTGCTTAGACTTTTCCAGGCTTAGTTACTGATATTTCTCATAGCTCACTGTGAGCAGCATCATAGCACTCATGTACCTGTATTAATATTTTGTAAAGAAATTTTTCACTTGTGCAGTAGTCTGGCCTTGGATGTGATAGAGATGTTTATATTTTTAGTTGTCTTTTCCTAATTATGTCTCAGGAGATGCTTCTCCAGCCAGTGTCTTGTTTGAACTTTCAGGGAAATTATCATTCTGTGCTTTGAATATCTCCCTATTACCATGGCAAATAATTCATGCTGCTAATTAAAGACACTGTTAGAATTGCACAGAAAGATGGTCAGGGAAGGAATACAGCTTACTTATGCTCACAATTTATCTGTCTTATAAATTTATAGAGCAGTTACTGCCAAGGTGTCTCACAGTTTACCACTGAAGATACATGACCTTCTGATTCATGGTGTCTGCCTCCTGAAGGGAGGAGGAAAGAGCCAGATGTGTTTTGTCTGGTGCAGATGGAGGCACAGGGTTAGGAGCAGTGCTGTGCCCCAGCTAGATTTGTGTTCCACAAGAGAGAAACACATTGAGAGAAACCCTTCTGCTCTGTGCTGAGGAACTGGGAAGACCATGAGTTCCCTGAAGAAATGATGACTGACACTTACATGCTGAGCAGAGTTTCTTACACAGTCTTGCAAGCCCGAAGGAGACTCTTTTGTAACTGTGAGATGAATGGGAAGCCATTGCACAATCTGGCAAGTGAGTAATAAATCCAGCAGATTATTTTGGTGTTGGTTGGAGTTCAAAGAGACATTAAGAGAACTAATTAAGGTATGTGTTAAACACCAGGGAAGTATCAACACTGAAGAAAGCTGATGACAGTGTCTTTGTTGTCCTCGTGTAATAGTGGAGACTGAAACTAATAATTCTGTGCTATGTTGTGACTGTGTATCATAAACCAGATACTATTTCTGTGGGTTTTTTTTCCTTTCCCTGTTGTTACATTCCATCTTGCCTGAAATTTGGTGGGTAATTTGTATACTCGCTTCTCTTTTCAAAAATAGTTATTACTAAATCTTTTTGATGGGAAAAGATGAAAATCATCAGCCTTACCAATGGCACTGTGGTAGTTCATACTGCACTGTGTCTGGAACTGGGTTGTACTGCCATTGCACACTTACTGCAGAAAATCAAATGCCTAACATTGAAAAAGAATGTTTTTCTTGTCTTTCTTCTTAATAAAAGATAATGTTTTCCTTTGTAAGAGCCTATGTGATTGGATGTTTATTCTCTGTTCGCAGGAGAGCAGACATTGTGGTTCATATTTTCTGTTTTGTGAAACAAGATTTCTTATAGCTGACTTCGTCTCTGGAATCTATGTCATTCTCTCCCTAAAATGAACTGAAAGCAAACTGGCTTTCTGAAACATGAAAGAAGCCTAGAGCAAACTCTGTGTCATCACATTCCTGGTCAAATCCAGCATTTGCCTTCCATAGAGTTTCTAATATTTAGTAATGTCTGTGGTTTCCCATGGGGTTGCTTAGGTGAACATAATAAGTGAGAGCTGTTGAAAGAGGAAAGAATGAAGACTTCATCATGAGCTGAATTGAGCAAAAACTCTAGGAGGTTGCATGCATGTTTTGCATGTAGTTCCTTAAACTACTTTTAATCCCAGTGTTCCTTTCCTTTGCAATTAGTTATTAATCAGAGACAGAAAATATGAGTTATTATACAAAACCTACGTAGACTAATTGATTTTGTACTGGTATATACCAGAAATTTATCAGAAATTAAGGGGTTAATTTAAATTTTAAACTTGAGCTCTAGGACTGCATAAATACTTGAGGGGAATGGAGAGACCAGAGGCCACTTGTCAGCCCTGGGTGGAAGTGTGTCCTTCTCTGACTGTAAGGAGCTGCTCTTGGAAGTGAAGGGCTTCAGGTGCCCCAGGACGAGGGACTTCAATAACCTGTGTGCATTTGACTGAACATCACAAATTTATAGATAGCATGGCAGTTCCAAAAAAAGGGAACTGTTCCCATCTACCTGCTGAGGTGCCAGCAAGGCATGGCTGCTGACTGAGAACTTGGCTCTGGCTTGCAGAAGTTCAACCTCAACATTTCCTGCAGCATTACTAATAAATGTGAGCCCTTGCTTTAAGAGGTGCGTGGTTTTGTATGTGTTTAGTATTTTTAGAACTGGTGTGGGGTTGAAAATGTGTTTTCCAGTAGATATACTGTTGCATTTTAAAAGTAATTTTGGGAGAGATGAGAGAAAAATATTTGGACAAACCAGTGTTCATTCCTGAGTAAAAAAAGTTCTCTTTGAAGTAAAGTTGTCTTCATTTTTTCATCTACAAATCATATCTGTCACCTTTTTGTCGCATTTTTCTCTTTCTCATATTAAAATGTCGCCCAACTTCGTTCATTTTACATAATTATTTGCCTTTACTTGCATTTAAAATACTTTGATTTAGAACTGACTTAAAATATAGACAACAAAACAGGCTGGGAAAAAGTCTGAAACTTTGGGCTGTGGTGATTTTTGTTGTTGTGCATAATCCTGTGCAGCACAAGTTGCAGTTGCTCATGCATAAAATCTTTACTCAAAAAGTCTCCCCAGTGCCAAACAGTGATGAGACAGTGTTTTAAAAACAGCTTAAAATTGATGTTGCCTACGTCCTCATAGTGCTTTACTTTTTGCACAAAAGTAGTTTTCAAATAAATGTGATTAAGGGGTATTTTAAATTTTTTCATTTTACTTTGTTCACTCTCTACAGTCAAAGATGAATAATGTTATGAAAGTGAAATATCATTTTAATATTATTTTGGTTTTAAAATAGCGTATTATTTTTAGGTACAGGAATCAATGCATGTGAGAAACTCACTGTGAATTGTGTCTAAATTTAGTGGGTGTCAGCAACAATCAGCTGAAAATTCTAATGTTCAAATCAGCTTTGTCATCTTGCTACTACATTTTCCTGAGTTTAACTTTTGTTGGAGTGATTTTATGTTCTAGTTCTGATGTGAGTGCTTTTGCCTGAAGGGTGCTCTGGAATTAGGACTTTTCCAAGGGTGAACTTGGTTATTTTTAGGAAGGTGAAACATCTGGATGTTCACTAGGGAACCCTTTCCAAGAAAGCATTTTGTTTCTGAGCTGGAAACATCAGCAGATATATAGATGCAGCACAACAGAGTGTAATCTCAGTCTTCCCAGGGCACTCAGGTATTTTCAGACTGGTCTGTTGCTTAAAGTACCTCTGGGATTATGGAAGGATATTGGGAGGATTTAGCTCTGTAGTATTTTTGTAACTGGCTTTGAGACTTTGGCATCCAGAGCACAAGCAAAGTTGAAACCAAGCAGAGATGCCAAGTTAGGAGTGATTATGGGGGACATAAGGCTTATATTTGAAATGTTTCTAAGAGTCCAGGTGTTTGCATTCTGGCTGAAGAAAAATTGATTGAGATCAGTTGATTAGAGAAAATTGTTCTGTCTGTTAAACAGTTTTCTGGATTCAGAAATTTAAAAAATGGTACAGGTATGATACAAGATTTGGAGCAGAAAATTTAAGTTGTTTATAATGATTATAAGTCTTCCCCATATATGTTGTATGTGTATGGAAAAAACCCCTCAAGGTAAATTGTGAAAGTTAAATGAATTAAAACTGAAATAACTTAAAATAGAGGCTGACTTCTCTTTTATATGAGCTGTCTTACACCCTTGATTATACAGACTACTGCTTTTAAAATGGATCCTGCCTGTCTAGTCTGGATCTTGAATGTCTAGGTCAAAAGTCTTCTGAAAATATGCTAATATGTTATTAAAATACTGATTGCTGAAACACTGCATTTCCAGCTCAGGGTTATTTCTCTCCCATAGCAGTTTCCAGCTGCTACTTACAGAGCTGTGACATCTCCTTTTTATTTTCTCAGTACATTTTGGCTATCTTTAGCTCTATACTCTTTTTTTCCTTAACAGGAAAACTTCAGATTTTTCAGATGTTAGTTACTACTGCAGTTTTCTGATATTGTTGATAAAATGGTAAATCTACTTTTGATGAAAGGCAATTTTTAAAACTAATTGATACCTAGGTGTTTTATGTACCCCTTGAGAATATCAAAACTCTTGTGTGTACATGCTGAAAAGCTTCTGTGTCTCCAGCTCTGTATTTGCTGGTGTGATAAGAGATTGCTCCTCCCCAAAACCAGAGTTTGATTTCACTTGTTTGCATGTTGGTAGTGGGAGACGTGCAAGTTGAAAAGACAGTTTAGTGTATTTGAAGTGCTTAAATCCAGTCACTAACTCTGATTTGTGTTTTGTTGCTCACTACATACATTACATGAAAAGGTGAACTGAAACAGATGGTGAAGGATCAGCATTTGGACTTCCAGCATGTAAAATTTCCTGGAAAGCTGAATCTTCTACTATGGCCTCAGCAGCTTGTGTTCAAAACCACATCGTGTTTGTTTTACAGTAGCTCCTGGATGCCAGGCATATATTAAGTTGTTGTGAGCCTGCTACTGCATGCACATCCCTATTGAGCCCAGCAGTTCTGTGTTTTCCCTAAAAGAATTGAGCTGTTAATTCCCTAATCCTTGGAGAAATTATTTTAAATTAATGTCAGAATTGGAGACCATTGTTTCTGTGGGTTCAGGATTCATACTGAAGTGTCTGTTTGCACTTTTCAAAGCAATTCTGTTAAAGATGGGAAAAATACAAGTTAACCTGGCTTGCATTTATGTGTTCTCCTTTCTATGTGGTTGGAAGTGTCTTGAGTTTTTATTAACTCCTGAAAAATCTGATGCTGCTGCTCCTGTCAGGGCTGGACGGGTGTTTTGTCTGGGTTTGGTTTATGCTGGTAAAGATGTAATCTGACTCTGCTGTGACATTTAATGAATATTGAAGGAAAAACTTGTTTTTAGAAGTGGATCTCTGCTGTGTCGCAGTTTCTCTAGCCTAAAACACACATTAAAGGAGTACAGCTTGAATTAATGAAATGAGATGTGTATTTAGAATGACTGGTGCAAATTAATGGATGACCTGAAACAGGAGAGAACTTTCCTGTGTAATGTTTTCTCAATCCCTTTAGCTGGAAATTTGCTTTTTAAATGGCAAACATTTTGTCCAGTAAAAAGAATATTTTGGTTTTGTTTGAGATTTCCAGTAATTTTTCAACCTGGTTATCCCTGGGCTTGCAGAATCTTGGACTCATCCTGTGTGTTGTCTGATGCTGGATGTGGGGGTGTACATTTCAGTTCTGTGTTTGTAGAAGGAGAATGATACATAATGAAATTACAATATCCCTCTGATAAAACTGATAAAACTAGTTCAGTTTTCAGGTGGATGTAATTTGATGCTGGTCAAATGGAGATTTCATTTGGTCCTGTATGTGAAGACTCCTGTACTTCAGTTTGTCCAAAAGGTTTATGTGATGCAATATTGAAGACATGACAGCTGCTGTTCAGAAAATTTGCTGTTAATAAGCATTTCAGTGTTTGGTGGCTCAGCTCAGCATGTGAGATGCCTCTAACATAATCTCTGAACATTATAATTTAATTAAACCTCTACTGTTTAGAATAAGCGACTACAAAAGAGCAGTAGGACATGTTCTCCTTCTTTTTCTTGTTTCTCAAGACTGAAAAGAGCATACTGGGTAATACATTTGGAACTGGGCCACTTGGCTTTTGTGTTCTTTGGGTTTTGGTGTCCCCTCCCCAAAAAAAGCCCAGTGGGTGAAACTTTGAAGAAGAGCTGCCACTTATGTTGTCGCTAGTGTTCCTGTGACTATGGAGATGTTAATTGGAAAAAGAAACTGAATTTGAGAGGGAAATTGGGTCAATTTACAGTTTGGTGTTGGGAAAGAGTGTAAGTTCCCCTATTGTGAGCAGCACAATTTTGGGTCGTTTTAATCTCATAGTTCTCCCACTTGATGTTTCCTTTTGCCTGTGAGCCAGCTTCTCCCCTTACTGTGTATTTTTCTAGACTAAATAAACTCAGTTCCTATCTCTCCTAGTCATCTTAGAAACTTTTCTGCCCTCATCCCAGCGACAGGCTAATAATTCAGCTCACACTGAAACTAGATTCATACCCAAGCCTGCCTTCCCCCTCAGCAGTCCCCTCTCCCTTCTGTGCTGGATGGATTCTGTGCTCTTACACCACATGACTCAAAAAACCAAAAATTAAGAGAATACCTCATTAAAAAGAGTGTCTGTTCAAAATACTGGCATTAGTAGGCTCACTGGTATGGGGAAATCGTAATGCTCATAATGTAAAACCCTAATTGACTTCTGTAGTAAATCATAAGCAGTTTTAACAAGTTAATTGCATTAGTCTGTTTATGTGCATTAATGCCATGCTAACAATTCAAGCTGAAGTTCTGTTTCCTGCTTCATGATACCCTGAGTCACCCAGCCTTTGGCACAGATACTTTGCACTGGTTGGCTGTATTTGTGTGTAGCATCTCATCTTGGTGCTTTATGCTCAGAAATTTTCTTCCTCTAATAAACACACATTTGCTTGTTTGGGTTGTCCTTCTGTGCTAAGTAAAATAGCAATTTCTTCCCATTGATTAAGAGACTTTCTGGAGCATGTCCTGTGCTTGTAGATGTGAGTTGCATCAGAACAGGAGGAAATTCCCAATTTTAAACTTAATTTCCCCTTTGTACCTCTTCAGTTGTAACTGAACTAAGCATGGGAATCGTGGTGTGTTGAAATACGCCTTTGTGCATTCTCTCTGGGTGGGATCCATTCAGCACTGAAAAGCTGCTCTTTGACATATTGGTAATGTAGATCCTAATTTATTTCCTGTTTAAAGGAGTTTAGTATTTGTAAAGAAGTTGCCTTGCATTTGCTTTTCAAAAAGCAAATCATGTTGTTTTTTTATTTTAAAATTCTATTTCTGGTTTTGTGAATAGCAGTACATTATTCTTAAAAAATGAAGTATTGGAACGACAAAGTATAGTGTGAGATTTTACTTCAGGCTTTTTGTTCTAGCTCCGTGGAAGGTTTGGTTTTTTGCTTTTGTTCTTGTGTTGTTGGCTTTTCTTTTTCTTTTTAACTCCTTACATTCACTTAGATAAAAAAGAGTAGGGGTGTTTCTGTCAGTGCTTCTGCTTCAGGGAAAAAGGGAACCTTACATATTCTGGATTCGTTGCTGGTAGTTCCTTGACTTACTTGAAGCTCATTTTTACCCCACCAGCACTTTTTTCTTGTATTATCAGGAATAATACTAATACTAATAATAATAATACCTCTTGCTTTCTACTTTTTGTGCCTTTGTTCATATTTGTATGTTTGGAAAATAGACTGGTTCAACTTAGTTTGATTTCTGTGCCTGTATCTGCCAAAGTAACCTGATACTCTTAAGAGCTTTGGGTCTGTTACAGCTTCTTGTAGTTCTTGACAGGAACAAGTGTAGAGCTGAGATCTTCCACTTTTCTAAATTTAGAAGAAGTTAAGGTCCAAGTGTCACAGTTTGAAAATACTCAAAAGTAAAGCCATGTCCAATTTTGTGAGCTTGTTTGGGTGTTGTCTGACTGTTTGAAAGTTGGAGTTGGTTCTGTTTGTTTACTTTTCCTTTAGTGCAAACATAATTTATTGTGTGTGTAGACAGTGTTACAGAAGACACTGTCAGAGGTGGTACATGAATTGTTCGGCAATAACTTGCAAAGTAAATAGTAATCTCTTAATTGTGAGGCAGAGATATTTGCTCACCACTGACTTCCAGGTCCAGATGGAGCAGCAGTGAGGACTGGGACAAATATTTAACTCTAAATTACAGAAACTGCCACATTTTATCAGCTCATGGCGTAGGGTGCCCTGAGATGTGTTGGCTGAAAGTGGAACTTGTGTGGCAGCTGTGAGCAAAGCTGGGGAATGACAGAAGTTGCTGCTCTTGTGGTGCTTCTGAGGCTGCCCCAGCAGCGCCCCTGTGAGCCCAGGGGCAGGGCTGGGGCACAGCTGGGGCACAGCTGGGGCACAGCTGGGCTGCAGCAGCAGCTGCTGGGTCACTGCCATCTCCTGCATGGGGCTTTGTCAGGGACCAGGGGATTCTTGTGTGGGAGAGGCTGGGACTCGTTCTTTGAGGAAAATGTGTTTTTACTCTAAACTGGAAGTAGGGAGCATCCTCCTGTTTTATATGATTGTAGTCATTCTAATGAACATTCCTTTTAAGTATATAAAGATTTACAGAGATCAAAACATAAGATGGGAGCCTAGGGTGAAGATTCTGGGGAAGTTTTTGTTTTTTTCCTATTAGAATAAGTGCCATAAAATGAAACCCAGCGCTGAGCAGCCTTCTGTGTAATGCAGAGCTGTACCACCAAGTGATTGAAAAGTCCAGGTTGCATATATGACTGAGATATAAATTGATACCTTCATAACCCAAAGAGGTCTTAGCCATCAAAATTACAGAAAACTTTCCTGTGCCAAGGATAACAACTGACATTTCCAAATGGCCCATTCTGAAACACGATGTTATTTGGATCATGATGAGGCTGTCTAGCATAAAACTCTAGACAGCTTGCACAGTGGTACTTTGTAGACTTAAATTACAGTAACCACACCCTTGATTTCCCTTTTTCCTGATGTAAAAAGGGCTATTTTTTGAAAATTCATGAGCTGAAAGTGGTAATTTAGATAGAAGAGCTGTTTCAGCAAGTCTTTGGGGTAGGCTAAATATTGGACTGACCTTTGCAGAGTTCACTGGTCTGTTAGAATCTGAAAATTTACATAAAGAAATGTGCTTGTGGCTCTGGCAAGAGAGGATTGTGCATAACAGATCTTGATTTGACCTCCTCTCTTCTCCCTCCTTCCAGTCCTCCTCTTGATTATTTGTGGAAGGTGGAAACAGTTTTCTAGATGAGGAAAATCTCCCTGTGTGGTCAGTTCTTTCTTGTGGCTAAGCTGCAACTCTCTTGCTTTGTGGAATGTCTCATAGATATATTTATGTGCATTGTCATAGTTACATATTTACATTTTGTTCTGATATTTGATTATTTTAATTCTTCCACAAAAACATTGTGTTCATACTTTTGTTTGGCAATTTTTGTGGTACTACAGCAAAATTTGAATCTACCATCTGCAGTAAACAGAAGTCTTTTGTAAAGTGATTAACTATGAAGACAGTTAAAGACAATACAGTTTCTTTAATTAGTTCAGCAAATTGATTTTAGATTTTCTTCTCATCCTCAAACGTCTTTTAAACAAACTGATAGTTTGGCCCTTGCAAATGCAGTCTGGCTACTTCTTGCACCGTACTAAATACCCTGTTTGGAGTTGATGCTGGGGTTTATTGGTACTGAATGGCCAGTGCCTCCAGCTGTTGTACTGTGATGGGGCTGTGCTGCTGGGGCAAAGTTGTCTGCAGCTTACTAGTGCAGAACAAATCTGAAAGGACTGAAATGGCACAAAATGTTATAAAGTGTTATCATATATTGCAGCAACTACAGTACTTGTGGTTTGTTTGGAAAATTCATTAAAGTAGTGCTTATTTCTGCCTGGAAGTTGGTTACAGAAAGATAGGAAGGTTTGTTTGATTTATATTAGCTCCAGCAAAGCTTGGATTACAGGTGTGTGTACTGTATTACAATGTGCTTAGTGACATCTGACTGTAAGCTGTTCCCAAAAGGGTTTTAGTCCCACCTTGTCCATGGCCACATCTTGACTCCTTTCCTCTTTGCATCACAACCTGCTGATGGTGCAGCTGCTGGCCTGAATGAAAACTCCCTTCACAAAAATGGGACTGCGATGATTTTTCTATTTCTTTCTTCTCCTCCTGTCCATGAATAAGTTTTGGATCAAAACCCAAGCTAATTGTAGTGGCAAGTATTTGAAAAAGCAAGTTTTGTTGGCAAAACTCTTAATGCCACTGGAGTCAGAGGTGAGCAAACTGGATACCATTTGCAGTGGAGCCTGTTAGACTTACTTCAGGCTTTCGATTTGCAAACCAACATAGACAAATCCCATCATAAGCTGGAGTCCTTCAGATTTAATTGTCAAGAAGAGATAAAAGTAACAGTAATTTTTGTATATAGAACTAGGGCTATGCCTTGGCTCAGCAGCTTGCTGGGGCTGGTCTGCAGTAGGATGCCAGTGTTCTAGAAGAGGCTGCCTGATCTGATACAGCTCAATTAAAACAAACATAACACAATTAAAATACAAAATCAAGTAAAACATTTGCTACTAACAAGCTCTATGTCTTGATATCAAATGTGATTTTTCCACATATTCTTGTTCAGTTTAACTAAATGAAATGATACTCCTTCTTCAGTGGAAGTCCTGTATTGCAGGCATCATTGTATAGATGTTCTGTCCAAAATCTTGCTCCTGGAGAGGATTCCTTGGCTGCTGGTCACATATATTTGGCAGCAAAAACATGCCCTGCTTTTCATGACTGCTTGCTTTTTCTTTCTTTGAGAAAGAAAGAAAGAAAGGAGGGAAGGTTCCAGATCTTTTTTCTTTTGTCAAGTTTAGAGCAAAACTCTCAACCCAATCTAAATCAACCAACCAACCCTCCTCCATAACATAAGGAAAGTCAAAAAAGAATTTTGTGTGTATCTGTGTGTTTAGGCAAGAGTAAAAATTATGTATCCAGACTCCCATTCCAGTGTGAAATAAAAAAGGCAATATTTTCTGTGACAACAATGTCAAAAACAATCAGTATGACTTTTGGACATTTATTTTGGTTCAAGTTACTTCTTACTTAGATGTGTGTGTCCAGTACAACTTATTTGAAGCTGTACTGGTTAATTTTTTTCCATTAACTGCTGATGGCAAATTTTGCTCCCAAATATCCTGTTTACTGTGATTCCACCAGAGCTCTGGGGACATCAGGAGCTGAAAATAATTTTGAAGTACTTGGGCACTATCTTGTGTATTCCTATCCTGGAATAGTGCTCCTTTGAACGAGTAAAGTATTGTTATGCTTCCACGCGGGGACTGGAAGTTGTGCTCCAAGCTGAATGTGAAATCTGAAAATCTTCCAGCAGCTGTAATTCCTAAACACTGTGAAACATGTAATTCTTTGTTCTGTTGGCAAACAATCAGGTGAACCAAAGGAGTAGCTCAGAGAATGTTTCTAACAGAAAATAATTTGTTTTCAAGACTGTATCTCCTGTTGCCTTACTCTGGATTCTTCAATTTCCTCTCAAAGTGAGCTCCTCTGAGCTCACTTTGAGAGGAATTTAGTTGGGAGCTTAGAATTTGGTTTTGAAGAGATCATTTAGGAAAACAGCTTTCTGGAAAGGATAGAAGAGGTAATTGGGATTTAAAATTGTATGGATAGAAAAAAAAAATATGTATGGTATTTAATAGTGTGAAAATATTGTTCTGGGACCTCTGCCTGGTAAACAGCAGAATTGTTCTCTGGTTACAGTTTGAAATACCTGCCTGAGCCCTAACAGAGTCTGTGTATCAAAGTCTGGTTTTAGTGGGACATTTAATATTGCTCTTTTCTCCTTTTTCTTTTTTTTTTTTTGTTTTGTTTCACTTTAGACTTGTTTTAAGTTTATTTTCTGACATAACCCATGTTTCCATGAACTACTCACACTTGGCATGCCTTATCTGCATATGACAATGAGATGAAATTGTAAACTTCAGAAAACAAGCTGTTCCTTTAATGTGAGTGAAGCCATAGCAATTTGCTTGCTTTTCCTATGAATCACACTAAGAATGGAATAGTGTTGAGATATGTTTACAGCTGTGGGTGCAATGACTTCACACTTAAAATTATACCTTTAACTGTTACACTCAGATTTAACTTTGGTTTGGCAGCAAGCCTAATGGAGGCTCTTAAATATGTATATATCTTGCACATGTAAGGCAGCTGAAAGAGGCTTTTTAGTCATACCCTTGACCTGGAATCCAGTAGAGGAAAAAGGTAGTATTGGTTTTACCTATGGAGTGAGTCCACTCCCCAGCCAAAATGAGTATTTGTGTAATTAACTGTAATTGATCTTCACACGCATGGCAGTGCTCTTCTTTCATGTGCCCTAGGACTGTGCTCTGGAGTCCTTGAGTTTGATTTGTGTTCTTAATAATGCTGCAGGGACACCTCACAAATGCCAGGTACTGGAGCATCAGAAGTGAATTGCTCTTAGCAATAAATTGCCCTAATCACTGAGTTACCCTGCACTCTTTTTAAGGAGTAAAATAGTGGGTTGTTTTGAAAGTTTACAAAGCAGGTAGATTCAGGAAAATATTTTCCTCATGAGTGGCACATTCTTACATGATCCAAAAAGAGCCACAGGCATTGGGTCAGTGCAGCAGTGTGAAGGTGAATGTTGTTTTCTATGTGGAGTTAATAGCTCTAAAAACCTGGTGTGGGGCAGAGGAAGTGCAAAAATACTCTTCAACTTGCCTTGAGTTTACCAACCACTATTTCTTGACTTTCTGTTTTTCTGTTGCTAAGACAATCACTGATGGAAGAAACACACTTAAAAAATCTTTGAAGCACATGAAGCCCTTGGAGGGAGGGGAGTGGAAACTCTCTCCATCCTTAATTTTGACACTGAACACCAGATTTCCAGCAGAAACTGATTGTTCAGATTTGGTTTGGTGGCTTTTTTGGTGTTTTGTTGGGGTTTTTTTCTATTTCCTTTTGAAAGAGTTGCCATCAGCTGAGATGGGACCCTCACACTGAATATGTGCCCTCAGCAAGTTCTGAAAGTGAATGATGAGTGCAGAGCAGGGGAGGGAGAGGGAGGTGCTCTGTCACCCCCCTTCTAATGCTGGTACCTACCTATGAGCAATTTTCTTTCAAAGAGAATTGGGATGCATGTTTTGTTGGGCATGGCTTACTGTCACCTTGTGAGGAGGCAGTGGACATTTGATTATGAGGGTGGTATTTGAAATGCACTGAAGAGTACCATATTGATTGGGTAAATAGTCATGGATTTAATGTGAGCTGAAGAATATTTGAAGTTTTGTGTGGTCATTTCTCAAGCAGCCCCATCTTTCAGAAACTGAAATATATGAGTGGATTCATGTATGGATCCACTTTACCCTAGATTTGGCCAGTATGGAAAGCTCTTTATGAGTTTTGAAAAGGACCTTTGTATAGGAGAAAAATTGTGGACTAAAATTATGGTCAGAAAGACTTATATTACATGTCAAGAAAGTCCCTTAATTTCACCAGTTAGTATTTTAAACAACTGATGAGGTAAACACCTGTCATGACTGATTGTCTCTCCCCACAGTATGATCAGTGAATTAAATTATCTCCTTACATTCCCAGTGTGCATTTGTGATTCTGAGATGTCTGCAAGTTGTAGATTTGGTCCCATTAAACACAGCAAAAGCTCTTCTATTTTAATCCATCCATACTCAAGCCTATGTAGTATGCTCACCATCCTTTTATAGTCTTGTTTTCCTTAATTTTGTGAACTCTTGGATGTTTGATCACTGATAAAGAAAATATGTGATGACATGCCATCTCTCTTTATGTGAGCTTTAGTGAACTTAGTTCATCTGCTGCACTTTCCAAGTCATTGCAATTTCTTTGTTGCTCTCTTGTTTGCATTCTTGTATAGGTCCAGTAAATATGCACATTTGTCTTGCTGCTGTTACAGCAGCTTTTGTATGAGAATGATGCATGCCCAAGGCCTCTAGCATGCATTGCTATGGAAACTTCATGGCACAGGCTTCTCATTCCCCCTTGGCAGAATTCTGCACAATCATTTCTCCTGTACCTGGAAGTCAGGAGTGAAATTTTCTACTGAAACATCGATGGGCTGAATTTTTATGACCATACGTTTAGTAGGCATAGTGTACAAACAGCAAGGGGTTTTTATTCCAAACACATAAAATACTTCTCTGATATCTTGAGCAATAAGACTGAAAAGTCTTTTCTCTTTGATTTTATGTCCAGAGATGGGCCAGATCAGGAGTCTGAATCACTTGAGAAACTTTCCCATTTGTTCTTCATTATTACTCAGGCAGGCAGGCTCCTCAGTCTGGTTTTGTGTGTGATTTTGCAGATGGTTATGCAGAGATGAGTTGAAGAACAGGTGATTGGAAAAGGTGAGAAGTTGCCTTTGTAATGGCTGTGTTGGCTCGTGGTCATTTCAGACTGGCCATGACAGGTAGTTTGTGCAGAGGGCAATGCTCTGCACTGTCACCTGAGACACCTTCAGTTCCTAGTTTGGGTCTTCATTGAACAGAGCGAGCTGCAAATTCGTATTGCTCGCCACAGTGGGCAAAAAGAATTGTCAGACTTTGCCTAAGGGTTCCTTCTGCAGGTTTGGAAGGACTGTTATCCAGAAACTGCTTATCTTTTGGTGATAAGGAAGAGCTGAAACATGAAAACCAGTGCTTATATTGCCTGGGTGATTTTCTTAAAGGGAAATGCGAAAGAAAACAAACAAACAAAAGAAAAAAAGAAAGAAAAGTAAATCATAGGAAAACAGTAGGTAGATGGCAGAGATATTTTAGGGTGAATATCCACAAAGACAGGTGAGCTTGGACCTGGAGGGACAGGGGAAAAGAGCTTCACCTGCAGCTGCTGATTCAGAGAAAAGATCTTGCAAGTGTCTCCAGTGTAGTGCCTTTACTGTTGTTGTGGCAGCTTTCATTAGCTGATTACCATCTTCCCTAGCTGGGAATGAAGGGGGTCTCTGTTCCCTTGGGAATACAACAGTTATTCATTTTTTCCCCGAAGAGAGAGGAGAGTGCTGCTCGGAACGCCAGCTCTCGGTGTGGTGTATTTTGCATGGTTGCACTTTGGGAGTGTGGTGTGTCCCAGTGGCTGGGCATCCCTGGAATTGTGCTCTAGGTAAAGGTCTATGGAGCAGGCTGTGCCAGGCTGGAGAGCTGGCTGCTGGGATTGTTGTCTGGACAATGCTCTCACTGTGAGGCTGTAGGGCGGACACACAGAATATGTTATGGAACAGTGCTTGCTGTGTCTCGGGCTTGGCATGCCTTAGCAGGCTCTGTGTTGTGAGCACTTGCCCATGGAGCTGCCAGAAATAGATGCCTCATGGCAGAGAATTTGTGAAAATTGATCTCAGCCATGTAAAAATGCAGGTTCAGAGTGAGATCTCAGGTTGAAGAGGAAGCGATTGGGAGGTCACCTCTCAGTAGCTGGCTGAGAAAAAGGTCTTAAGGCACCAATGTACTTGGTTTTGTTAAGTATTAGGGTGTAATAATTAGTTACTTGTTACTTAACTGAGTAAGAATCTGATAGCTTTATTAATAATAATTCTTCAACCACCTTCCTTACAGGGATGTTGAATTTTGGGTGTGGTAGTGCAAGAATCCTGAAAAATGTGCTTCCTTGGGAAAACCAATGTTGTCTTTGTATTTTGAGCAGTGTTCTGCACAAATGCTAGAGTTTAGAAATGAGTTGGGAGTTGTTCTTGTAACATGGCACGCAGGTGAACTGCACTGAAGTCGGTCTTCAAAGCTGGTAAAAGCAACCTTTAGCATGGCCTTATCCAGTATTAATTTTCAGATTGAGGAGGAAGAATAGTATTTTCTTTGTAGATTGTTGTGTTGCAAGTACTGAGAATTGCATCTATAATCAGTATTTAAGGACAACTGTGCACAAGCTTGTTACAGGTGTTTTCTGTAAGTTTTCTTTTACTTGTTCCAAGACTGAACAGTTTTTCAGAAATACCTTGTTAGAAGGAAGCTGTTTCATTTCATATGTACAGTGGAAGGCTGGTTAAATGTGACTGCAACTTCTGAAAACTGTCATTGGTGTGGGTTCTGTTTTTGGCTGATGCCATTTGAGAAGAACTTGGCAGTGCTGCTGTGTGGCTGTGAGAGTAAATGAACTTGCATACTTGAAATATGCCTACAGGAGAATCCTGTTGTGTGCATGTGGAATCTGTTGGACTCACAGAAGGTTATTTTAATTTCAGTTAAAGTTACAAATAGGTTTGCAAAACACTGTCATTTTGAATACTAAAATCTTGGAAGTAATTTTACTTTTTGATTCTTTCCTGTGACAGTCATTTGCTTATTACCTCTAACCTACATTAATGTTAGGAAGTATTTATTTGGGATCAGGGATTTTTAGTCTCTTAACCAACTGTGCATCCAGTCAGTGGTTAGGATTTTAGGAAGCAGTTCTGGTTTCAGGTCTTGTGCAATACCTTAAATATTATAGGGAAATTTAATGTTTAAAAGATGTGAGGTTTTATTACAATGAGTTTCACTTTGGCATTGTAAAATTATTCTTCAAGTTTGCTTGTGGGTTACTTGTGTTGGAAACTTTGGATGGAATCTGGACATGCCTGAGCTGCCTCTCTTGGTTCTGCCTGTCACACTCTGTGTGTTTTGCCTTGTTCTTTTTCCAGCTGCCTCAGGAATGAGGAAAGTGTGACTCTTTCTCCCTGGCCCTGTTTGCTGGAATATCAGTGAATATGAAATTCCCCAGAGCATGATCCTGTTAGCAACACTGATCTTTTAGGCTGAGTTGTTACAAGATCTCTAAGGGGAGCGGTCAGGAGCCACCACTGGTCTGTGAGGAGTTTCTGATAACTCTACTGCACTTTTCTTGTGCAGGATGCAAAGACTTTAATTCTCATTTCTGCCTTGCACAGAAGCAGCAGGTTGCTGTCCTGAGCACCACTGCAGCCTGGCAGCAGGGCTGGCATGTGTTAGATCATTGTTTAACATGGGTTTGCATTTCTTCATCAAACCAGAGGCTCTCACTTTTAATACAAAATGTATGAATTATGCACAGGGCTGATCCATGGTCCATGTATCATGTCTATTTTATCTGTTTTATGAATCTTTTAAACGTTTACAGTGTTGTTTTGACTAATGTTTATCATTATGATGAAATGGCATTTCAATTATCATAGCCTCTAGTGTTGTCACTGAATGAAGAATTATGCAGAAAACATTGTTCATCTCAAAAGTATTTGCCGATATGTGAAGATAAAACTTTATGAACATAAGTTGATAAAATTCAGTGCATAACCCTGGCCATGTTTAATCCATTCTGAAATTCCATTCATTTTGGTTTTTTCATAGATGTGGAGTTTCTGAGTATTCTTTTAATAGACAAATTCCACTATTTATTCTCAAATCCAAACAATACAAAGCTTTGCTTTCCCTTTGTGCAAGGCTGGATGAGGGAATGCTTCCCTCTGAAATCAGAGTTAGAAACAGGACATAAACTCTGTGGGATTGTCCTCAGGCTGTTTCCTTTGGTGTGAGTTTAGCTGTAACCATGCCATGGAAATCATGTGCTGTGATCTATATTGTGTATAACCTAAACATTTATATGGGCCCTGGTTGTAAGTGCTGAGTTATTATGTTGTATGTATTTGCAGTTCACTGTATCGATCTTCATGGATGCTTTTCAGGTCTCTATTCAGAGCCTGGTGACTAAAGGTCATACATACAAAAAAATTTGGTACTTAAAGCTTAAGGGTTATCTTTTTTCACTTTTAGCATGGAGATACGTGGAAGTTATTAATGGTAATTATCCAAAGTAGTTTCTAATTTCTTCAAAGCTTATTGCACAAGTGTATAATTTCATCTAAAAGAGGCAGTCTGTTTGTCAGTGATGTTTAATATTGGATTTCTGTAGTAGAAGATTCACATTTGTGTTTATATATTAAAATAAAGTATTTTAAATTGTATGTCTAGTGGTTTGGTAATTATCTCTAAATTGCTTTTGAATTGGGAATGGGATGAGTGTTTCTTTAACTCTCTTGTATCTTCAGTTTTTATTTGCTCAGTGATACTTAATTTGGAACAATCGTGTAATTCAATTATCTTTATTCCATATCAATAGCCTTGCTGAAATTAGGCTTTTTGGTTGGTTTCAGAAATATGCAGTTATGTCTTTTGTAGGATAAGACAAATGCAATTAACATCGAGTGTTATTCTTGTTCTTTTCCATTCCTTTAGCACAAGTTGTGAAAAACCTGTTGGGAGTTGCAGAGTGACTCCCAGAGCCTCTCCTTGCCTCTGTGCCCCTGCCAGCACAGTGGCCTCTGCTGCATTCCTGTTCATATTTCCATGCTTTAAACACAGTTTGTGACCTTAGGAAATCAGTCAGATAAAGCTGGGTTTAGGCTTCCTGCTGAAATGTCCATCAGCAATCCTGCATTGAGTGATCTGCAAGATGGAATACGGAAGGGATTGTGTGTGGTTTAATAAATGCATGTTGCTGCTCGTTGTGATGTTTGGACTTTGGTTTTTGGGGAGTTTCTTTTCTGTGTTTGGGGTTTTCCCCCCCACCTAAGTGAGCCTTAATTGCCATATTGCCACGTTGAAGATGTAAGAAGTGCTGTGGAAAACAGGGTAACTGTTAGTGGCATGCAGGTTTTGCACTAGCAGCAGTTGAAGCAATTTTAATGAGTTTGAGGAAAAAATCCCTCAGTCTGCTGAGCTCAGAATGAATTACTGCAAGGCTTTTGAATTGTCCTTTGGTGGTTGTACAGGGGTTTTTATGCTGCAGCCTTGAATATAGTAAGTTAATTCACAAGCTGCAGGTTTTGTGTTCTAGACAAGACAAGAACTTCAGAGGCAGCTGCCATGATTTGTCATCCAGTTCTCTATTTGTATTAAAATAAGAAAAGGAATTGGCAAACTGGAGGGATGGGCACTCACAGTGACAAACCTGCCTTCTTTTTCCTAATTCCAGGGCATATTCCCTTGTGGATTCCAGTCAAGTGTCTACCTTCCTGATTTCTATTCTCCTCATAGTCTATGGCAGTTTCAGGTAAGATTTTTTTTAAGGTTCTTCAGTTTTTATTTTTCAAGTAAAAATATTGCAAGTGACTGATTACAGTTTTTGCCTTTTTGTTTCATTGTATCTTTGTCAGACATAGCCAACTTAAAAAAACTATTTGCTTTTGAGAAGGAAATGGAAAAGGAAGAAATAATAGCAAACTGGCATTTCTGAAAGATTTGTTTGTCGTGGTACAAGCACATATAATTTAAAAGTCAGTCCTTGAGGACAGCTCAGTAAAATCATATTTTAGAGAGTAGAAAAGGATTGTTGAGACAGAAACAGCAGAATTTTCTATGCATTAGCCAGTGGTGGTAGATTGAAAATGCTCTCCTGTGATTTCAAACCTGTCCTGCAGAACAGCGATCCCCGGGTCCCACTGGTGTTTGAGTGTCAGTAACAGCTCCCTAGAGAAGTGGGAAACATTGTCAGTGTTGAATTCCAGCAAAACACCTGAGAACTGCTGCAGGATGAGTTTGAGTCTTCAAAAATCAAATTTGCCTCATTTTAGGAGACTTGAGTATAGTTTAGAGAAAACACAGTTATCCTTTTTGACTGGCGTGCTGTATTGTACAGTTTGTTTCGCTGTAGTGGCACCTAAGGAATAAAGCTCATTCTGACATATTAAAACAGTATAATCACAATATGAAAGTATTATTTTTTAATACTTAAATACAGCATGTTTTTCTTTCTGCTTCTTGAAGAGCATTGCTTCATTTCACAGCTCTGTGATAAAAAGCCCTTATACTCACTATGGAGTCTCAGAACTGCTGTGAGAATTCCTGAAATAGATGATAGCTGTGCTCATCCATATGATGTAAGCTGCAGCTGTTTTAGGTTAAGAGGTTTTATATCACCACTGTAAGTTAATAAAGTCATATAACGAAAGAGCTAGTTTTTTTGCAAGGGCTGTCTGTTAGCAAGCCTTAGGTAACAGCACTGCTGGTGAAATTAAAATAGAAGCTTTAGGAAAACAAAATCTAGAGATAATCAGAATAAAAAAGTAGTCAGAGATTGCATTTGTTTTGTTTATTCTTGAAGTTTTGAGTCAGATTAGCTTATCATTGAGGGACTAATGGAATTTTTAACTATTTGAATTTATACAGTTGTGTAAAAAGGAACTATGCATTTGGCTGCAAGAAGCTGTAGCATTTATTAAAAATCGGTTATGAAAATATAGTGCAATATAAAACAGCAGAAGTATGTGAACTTAAATTGCTTGTCTTTCTTGGAGCTCCTTGTCCTTCAAAATTTTCCCTGCTGTTTGCCATCCTATTCCTATTGGTACCTACACATGCTCTTAGCATTTTGTCCTATAGTTAACATTTAAAACTACTCACCTAGCAAGGACTGCAAGCTCCAGAGCATTCTGACTCATGGATGGAGTAGTGGGATGGTGATGGATACAAATCCATTGAGGGAATGTCCTGTTTTGTCTTTTGCCTCTGTCTGTATCCTGAAGACCCCACCACGTGAGTTACAGACCACAGAAGGGCCCCAGAGCTTTAAAATTACTTCACTTATTAATTTCCTATATGTAGTTTCTTTGGCAGGTGTCTGAGCTGAAACCCACAGTTGTATTGGTCACTTAGACAAAATCTGATTCTCTTTGATCAGTGAGCGAGGTCAAAAGCAAATTTTTATGAAAAATTGTCCAGTGGTGTTTACAAAAGGATGTGAAATACAATTCAGTTATTAAGAAATTTAACTGTGGTAGTAAGTTACAAAATGATATTCATCTGGAAATTCTTAAAGTAGTAGAATGAAAGCTTCTGGCAAAGCAGATGAATTTTCTTAGAAAACGGATGTGCTGGAAAGATAAAAGCTACAGCTTAGGGTGCTCATTCTCATCTGTCAGCAGTGGTGTGTTCATCTGGATTTGAGTGCTCGTCTCCTGCAGAGCTGTTGTAAGACAAAAAGAAAATAGCACTCCTTAGTTAACCTTTGTGTTGCAGAAGGTGGGTTTGGTTTCTGATTTTCTACTGAAAAGAAACAGGTAGAGTTATTGTAGTATTCCTGGCAAGTGGCTGAGACAGAAGTGCAGTAATAGGATCAGAAAAAATTGAGTGGGTGAGTTATTAGGATAAAATCCACGTGTGTGGTGGATCTAATCTAAGACAGGAGGCATCAGGGGAACCAAGGAAAGCCTTGGTCCACTGTCCTTATTAATAGAATTAATTGAAGTAGCATTTGCCAAAAAAATGAAAAAATCCCAGCCCCCTAGTATACTCGGAAGAATGTCTAATAAATTGTGGGTAAAGCCCAGAACCAGAACAAAGTGAAGTGCTGGAGCTGAGTTCCCCTTCTCTGACTGTGCATGAATGAGCATTTCCTGCCTGCATTTGTGCCAGGTCAGGAGCTTTAGCTTCCAGCCCTTCTGAACAACTCTCTCATGCACATTCTGACTGCTCTCAGTCCTTGAATTTGACATGCTTTTATTATTGGCTGCCAAAGGGGCAAGTCTAATCCTTTAAACCCTTACGAGCTGTAAACTGGAGCATGCAAGTAGATGTGTTGGTTGTGGATTTTTAAAAAGAGGTGAGCTCAGCATAAAACAGGTTGTCTCTGAGGGCAAGACAGCCACCTGTTCTTGTCCAAATGCTTCTCTGTGACTTAAATGTTGGGGTTACTTTGCAGTTATCAGCTAAATCTGTTTCTATCCTATCTCATCCCCAGACATTGGCTTTCAGCTTATGTAAAGCTAGATTTAACCCAGAATCTACCTGTTCAAACACCTGCTCTTGAGCCAAACCAAGAAGTGTGGGATGATCCTGGGGGTTTCTGTCTCTAGGTTTTGGGTATCCAAAGTGTGGGTGTGAATAGGAAGTAGTAGCTCACATGGTGAACTACACATCACAAAGTGTGATGTGAACGTGGTGTGGTGAGGGTTGGCTTTCCAGCCTGGCATGCCCATGCTCCCAGAGCTCTTGGATGGGTGGCTGTCCTCACTGGTAGAGCAAGAAGGAACTTCTCAATAAATTGCATCTGCGTGTAGATAGGTCCTTGTGTTCCTGTTGTCTCCATTGTTCAATAGGAACATCTCCTGCAGGGTTTCCCTGAGGCATTTCTGCAGTGGAGTGATCCATAGTTGGATCTGAGCTTTGTAGGCAGTGCCCTCCCTGCCAGCAGCTTTCTCCTTTTACTCATTCCTTCAGCCTGAGTGTTACCCTCAGAGGGGCTCCCCTTGCTTTGAAGCCCTGCTCTGGAAATGCCACCAGCTGCAGCTCTGAGGAGCCACAGAAGAAACAGTGGAGCAGTTCAGTGCCCCAGGGAAGATGCTGACTCAACATTCCCTTTGGGAGCCCAGGAGAAACTTGAACAAAATAGCAAATGTTTCCCAGCTTGCCATTTCTTTATAGTATTTTGAGTTTATCTTGTTTTACAGTATGATTTTAAACTTTCTTGGAAGGTGTTTTAGTGATGCTTCTCGAATGTTTGTATTATGTTTGTGATAATTTGTAGCAGAGTTAAATGATAAAACAGTTGGAGATTATTCTGATTGGCTTGGAAGAGCAGCTATGTTGTTAAGTAAAAGTAATTTCCTAATTTATGCTTACTTTGGAGGCAGGGATATTTATAGGTAATAATAGTTGCTGACACTATGGCAATGAAAAGAGAGGGGCTGAAGTTGTTTATGAGCAGTAGATCTAATAGGTTTTATTTGCAGTTTTCTCTGCTAATAGCAATCCCTTAAGTTATGAGTTGCCTGATGCCACTGGGAGAATGATGGTGTGAGGTTCTTGCTAAACTGTGCTAATTCAGAGGGAAACAAAACCCTGCACTGAGAAAAGAATTATCTTGTTTGCCTGAGCCTTGGACCAAGTCCTGGAGAGCTGTCAGCCTCCTCCCAGATTTTTATAGCTTGAGAGGAAAATTACAAAGCTACAATGCATAATGGGGAAAAAGGGAGTGTGAGTGAAGGATGGATGCACTCCAAACAAAGAGCAGAGCAAAGAGATCTTTAGAACAAGCTAAGAACAGCAGATCAATTTGTTAGAATTTTAGTGTTCTTCATTGCCTCTGTGTATTTTCCATAACTCTTTAGCTGATGATCCATGATCTGTGTAGAAGCACTGTGGGTCTGAGGGGGAAGCTTCCTGGTGTTTTGCCGAGACCAAAAGCTGCTTAGATTTCATAACAGTCTTGGGGAGCACTTGCTTAATAGAAGTAAAGAAAAACAAACCAGTTCTGTGTTGGAAGAACCTTTTTCTTGGTTTTGTTTTATGGAGTGAAGCTCAACCTCTCTGTCTTTAATACACCATAGACAATATAGACCTGATTGTGCCTAATTCCATGGTCTGGGACTGCAGCACAGACTTGCTCACCTGTGCATTGCAGTAGATGATCAATCCACTGCAGTGTCCCACTGGGACACCTCTAGAATAGTTTAGAAGATGGTGGTGTATTTATTACTGGTCTGATAAATGAATGGAATATGTTTACTTTGTGTAACTCAATTAAGCTAAACTTTAAAAGAAATTTAATGCCTATTGACCTTTACGTTTTATTGAAATACTTGGATGCTGCTGTAGGCTTAAGACAAGAGCTGTACAGTGGGAGATGCACAATGTTTCTGATGGCTCTCTGTAGCTTGTTTGAATAAATCAATGTGCAGCTAAATCATGGATACCTTACGTGCATCAGAATGAGAAACTGTCATGGTAATTTCGATTTCTGGTATTTTTGGTTAAAAGCACATCAAATTTAACAATAGAAATTATTGCTGGTCAAAACAGACCTTAAGTGAAATTCTCCCTTTTCAGAAAGTTGTGCCAAATGTTAGACTATAATTTGGAAGTTGTATCAAAGTGAAGGACTGTGGCAAAAGGAGTAGAACGCTGTGCTAAATTGGAACTTTAAAAAAGTTTATATCAATATGAAAAGATGAATCAATAACAGCTGAGGTTGGTACTCAGGGGAGTGTTGTCAGCTCCTACGGATTAATAAAAGTGTATCAATTTGTACTATTTATTCAGACCTTCTTCTAGTCATCTGTTCTGTGTGCCTGTAAAATATATATCTGGTTATTTTCTAGGCTTTGCTGAAATTTTTTCAGTGAACTAAGACCTTACATTAAGCAGACACTTAAAAGCTAGTTCGGGTCATTCATAACAACATTTCGAGGAAGGAAATATAACTGTCTTAAAAATGAAACCTGATAGTCAAATTTGAATGGAAAGGAGCAAAAATGAGAATTTGGAAAGAGTTCAAATTCACAAGAGAATTCAAATGTTTATTGTGCTTCCATCATGTTCTACACTTCCCAGAAATCAGGTAACAACAAACAACAGCACAGATATTTAACATTCCCCAGTGTAGACACTGTGGTGACCAATCTCACTGTCAGGATCTGGGATGTGGGGCCTCATTTGGAACTAAGCACTTCAGTTATTTTGATTTCCCACTGGTGGTGTCTGGTGGTGTTTCTAATAGCCAGCATTACAGGGCTTTTCCAGGGGGAGGGTGCTGTGGCAGTGGGAATGAGACTGCAGCTGATGAGCCTAAACTGGAGTTTGGAACTCATCTGTCATTTTTGCTTTGTCCCCTGCAGGTCTCTGAACATGGACTTTGAGAATCAAGACAAAGAGAAAGACAACAGCAGCACTGCTGGGTCTTTTAATGGCAACAGCACCAATAACAGTAAGGGTCAGCTTTACTCCTTACCCTTTCTGCTGCACCTCCTGCTTCACCTGTACATGTGTCTGAGCTGCTGCATTGCAGATTCACCTGGTCCCAGGCTGTGTCTGGCACTCCCCACCTCACTGTGCTCTGACACTGCTGTCCAGCTCACACCCATGGAAGCTGAATTTAAAACATCACTATAACATTTCCATAATGCATAAAAATTGCATGTGGCACGATTTGTCAGGTTTGACTGGAAATAGAAACAGCTTTACTTTTAAAAAAGCCACTTCACAGTTAGGAGGAGTGTAATTCCTTTTTGCCTGGAGCTCATTGCTATGGCATGTTGGCCACTCTGTAAGCAGAGAGAGATCAGGGGTGACCAGGCAAGCCCCTAAGGAGGATTCACCTTATCAGTAGAGAAACTGAAGCAGAGAGTCCACATGACTCTGGGCAACTCATTTATAATGGACAACAAAATATGTGTCTGCACAGTGTCTATTCAGAGTGGGATTAACATGTCAGCTCCTGCATGGTGACTGTCCCTTCTGTAATCTATAAATAGATCCCAGGCAGCTTGGCCATCTGACATGCACAGCTTTGCAGGTAAAAATATGGAACTGATCAGTTAGAGTGGAACACAGTGTGCACAGTGTATTGCAAATTCATACTTGAGTTTGACTTAAGGCAATTTATAATGCCTTATTTTGAGAAAAGGCTCTAGAATGAAATAGTTTCCCAGAGTGTAGAAGGCAGGAGTGAGAAGCCCTGTGCATGAAACCCTGAATGCTAAGCTTGTTTTGTTTAAAGCAGGAAGTACAGCTTTAAAATGATAAATGAAATAACGTGTTGTATGTGTCTCTTGGCTGGTTTTGTCTTTTCTAATGTAGACTCCTGGAATTTAAATAGTTGTCAGAGCACTGCTTCTGTTGGCAGCACAGAGCAAAGAGTTTGCTGTGCTTGGTGATACAGCAATGAGCAGTTGAGGCTTTTGGCATCTGGGGAGGAACAGAAGACAGTCTGGGGCTGGGGAATAACTACATTAAGGGGATTGGCTGTCAAAATGATCAGAAATGAAATGAAGAACTCTGACATTTAATGCCGCAGGCACTAATTCCCAGATGCCAAGGTGGTGTGCAGTGTGTCATTCTGGGTTTTGTTTTGTTCAGTTTTTCCCCATGGAAGCTGAAGGGCATGTGAATAAATGTGCTTTCTCAGAGCAGGAGGAATCAGATCTAAGTCACAGATTAGAATTTTTGTGTCTTCACACTGTCATCACTGGACTATCTACATTGCACTTTACCTTAATGTACCAGACCTCAGCAATGTAGAAATCCCAAGTGACTGAGTTCTTCTGCTTTTTATTTTTAAAATTTATTGTGCTACTTATGTTTAAGAGTAATAGATCATGACATGAACTAATAAATTACATGACCATGTGCAAGAGTCATGACTTCCATGCTTTTTGTTAAGCTTTTCTTTCATGAAAATGGTTGAATATTTGTGACAGATACTAGGTCATAGTTGAGTGTATTTCATATGTGTTTGAGGTTTTTAAACATAATCAGATACATTGGTGACTGAATTGTACAGATACCCTATTAGTTATGTGACTTGCCACTCTTGACATGAAAAAGTAAAATAAGACACATTTTCACACAGAAGCACAGGCACACAATCTGTGTGTATATTTACTTGCCTGGGTATGTCTCACAATCTTATCCTTCAGTTCCTGGGATTGGTAAAACCCCCTTTGTACAACAGTGTTTAATTGTTCTGGGATAACACAGTTGATGTCAAACTGGTTTTACATTTCTTCTAGGTCTTAGTCTTGCATTATTTTCCGTTGATCACTTACCCAGTGATTACTGCAGATGTTCCCTATTGTTACTTTAGTGCTCTCCAAGTAGAAGTGTGTCTTGTATTTTTAATTGAGTTGCTGCATATGGCTTCTTTCCCCACCAGGGATCAAATGTAAATATAGCTACAGAGACTGGTTAAGTGAATTTGTGGGGTTAGATAGGCTTCTCAGTTTTTGCTGATGATTCTGAAAACTCAGAAATACAGTAAAAGTTGTCCTGTCCCATGATTAACATCCCTGGTAGTCACACTGCATGGGTGAGGTGAGTGAAATACTAAAGAATGAAATAATTCAGTATCTCTGCCCTGTTTGAAATTACTGCCAGCTATGAAATGTGAGCCTGAATTCATGTTGGTTTCTAGCAGAAAGGCAATTACAGTGCACTTCACTGACCTGGTGGTTTCATAAACAGGTAAATGACTTGGGTATTTTTTGAAAACTGCCCTTTATTGTTAGGCTTGATATTATCTCATTATTGCAGCCTGTGACGAAATTTAAGAGCTTGGTGGCCTTCACCGAAGTGGAATTTGAAGCTGTGGCACTCTTTGCATGAGCTGGGTCAGCCTAACACTGGTCAGGCTCTTCACCTTGTGTTCACAGATTAAGTAAACCTTACATATGCTCTGTTCAACACATTTATGTGTCTCAGTGTGAAGTGATTCTAATCCCTAAATAATGTTCATTTTCATAACTTGTCATTTATTCTGTCTATGGCACGAGATCACACTGAACTTTGAGCTCCTGGACTCTGCAGAGCGGGGCTGTTGCAGTGCACGCTCAGCTGGAGTGCTCCTGCACTGAGGGGGACGTGCTGGCAGAGCCCTGCCCTGTGCTGGCCAGGGCTGCTGGCTCTGTGTGGCACCAAACACCAGCTCAGTGTCCCCTCTCTCCTGCAGGTATTCAAACCATCGATTCCACCCAGGCCTTGTTCCTGCCCATCGGAGCCTCCGTGTCTCTCCTAGTTATGTTCTTCTTCTTCGACTCAGTTCAAGTTGTCTTTACAATATGCACAGCAGGTGACTGAGTTTTCTTCTCTTTATAAGATTTGGAATAGAACAGAAAGTATTGATATAATTAAATATTGTTGGTAAGAGTTATAATACACGTCACAATACATTAAGAATCATCAGGTTTCACAGTTGTATTTTCATGTCTGTGTAGCTATAAATAAAGTGACAAGTATTATTTGAGAAGTATTTTCCACTTAGAGATGTGCTAAACCTGCTGAGCTATAAATTGCCAGAGGTCTAAACATGTCTGAATTTTGTGTGAATTTCACTTGTTTATAAATTGGTGCTCAGAACTGTACATGGTATTTCATAATTCAAGTACTTCGTGGGAAATAACTTTTGGGATCTTGTCCAGAGACTTCTTTCCTACTTTTAATTTTGGTTTTGCTTTTATGCAGTTTTTCTGTTTCTGGTCTCACTAACATTTGAGTATTAGTCTTTTGCACTGCTTGAATTTAGAACAAAATTGAAACTTACCTGCAAATAAATTGCAGATCCTCCAGTCCTGTTTAGCATTTACATTTTGTCTTTTAAATAAGTGCCAGGGCATTGCTTTTTGGAAAATTTTGGCCTGTTGATCTTTTTGCAATTCATCAAGAGACCAGCTGCTGTTGAGAGTAGCAAGTTGTACTCAGTCCACATACTGAGTCTGTGAAGATTTTTAAACTCCTAAATACCTTTCATCCTCTCCTACTTCATTGCAGGCTTTGCCCTTAAGGTTTAACTCCTGAGCTGTGCCAGCCTCTTAAACAGGGCTGATGTTGATGGGTGAAATCTAAGTCTCTAGTCTTGAAACTCCTGTCTAATTCTACCTCCTGAAGAGAGAGGCCTGTTGAATTCTGCTTTTATAACTTTGACCTATGACACATACGTTCTTTTCTATTAAAAAATACTTCAGATAGATTCTACTGTATGCTAGATACCAAGAAATATTTATGCACACAAATGTATAAGATATTACAAGGAAAGATTTATGCCAAAAGAGGAATTTTAATTTGTTGGGATTATCTGTCTCTTCCTTTTTAAAATGACCTTGGAATCTGTAACTTTATTTGTAACACTTCTATGTGTAACTAGAGGATCCTGTGTCCCTTGGGGCTTGTTGCAGGTCTCAGGGGACTGGGGGTCAGTGCTCTTGGCTATCTTTATTCTTGAACCTGGTTTTATGGTATGTTTGTGCTTTTCCTTGGGCTTGCATAAGAGGCTGTCATCAAGCCCAGGACCTCTGAAATGTAAAGCTTCCTCAGAGGCTGTACAGAGGATGGGGAGTTGTGAACCTGGGACTGTGGAACTTGGTCCCTCTGTCCCTTGAGGGACAAGCTCAGGTCATGCTATTTTACATCCTCTGTAGCTAGAAGGGGCTGATGTGGGGGACTGCAAAATTACAGCTGATATCTGGTTTCTTAAACCCCTCTCAAACCTTCCTCCCACAGAGATTTGCCTTTCAGGGAAGAGTCAGGAGCAAGCATAGGTGCAGCAAGCAGCCAAGGCCAGGACGCAGTGTCGGCGGAGGGCAGAGCCCCAGAGCTGGCGTTGCCTGCAGACAGGAGTTAAGCCAGGGGATTCCCGA
Organism: Anthoscopus minutus; assembly: GCA_013399455.1. Lineage (NCBI taxonomy): Eukaryota > Metazoa > Chordata > Aves > Passeriformes > Paridae > Anthoscopus > Anthoscopus minutus. Next base: position 663,537 of record VWYI01008026.1, on the reverse strand, counting down.
CTGAATCACCGGGATTGAGCCTTGGGGCTGGAAGCTGAACAGTCAGGAGCGGTGCTGGGAGCTCCCAGTGGGCTCTGCACTGGAGTCACTGCAGCTGAGCTCACTCTGAGCGAGCCCCGCCTGGGGACACGGGCAGGAGGTGCAGGGCACGGCTGGAGGGGAGAAAAGGGGAGGAGAGATTCCAGGGCGAGGAGGGCTGAGCCTGTGCTGGTGGAGGCAGGGCAGGGAGCAGGGAGGGCAAGCAGGACTCACAGGGTTTCTGGGCAGTGTTCTTTGCCAAGCACCTCCAAAGAGCTTCTTGGTTTGGTTTGGCAGAGTTGCCATCCTGTTTATTCTTTCCCTACCACTTCTTGTTTTCTTCTCCCCCGCTGAAACATTGATAGAATTTTGTTGTGCATATTTTTTTATTGATAGAACTGTGAGTTTCCGTGGTGCTGTTTGTATGCAGACACTTCTTAAATTTTCTTTTTAGATCATTTGAGTTCTTCTTTCGTTTTGTTTTGTTTCAAATCTTCCTCCCACCAGAAGGAAAGATGTGGTTTGACCCAACTTAATTTTTGTCCAGCTGGCTTAAACTGTCTAGAGAATGGCTTAAACTGTAAAACAATGTTTAATTTTTTCCCATCATCTTCATTTGAGAAGTGAAGAAAAATCTCTTTTAAAAATCAGCAATAAAAATTTTTAAAGAACAGCACAAAGATCTGAATTGCAGCGTGCAAGAAGTTATGAGTGACTTCCATTTTCATTGCAGTCTGTTCTTGCTGCACAGTTTTGGATATGTGCTGCTGACATGTCTGTGCCTCCACGCCCTCACGCTCCAGTCTTTTAAACAGTCCTTTAAGAAAACTGGAAGGAAAAATGATTATAAATACCAGTTACTAAACATTTTTACAAATGTGTGGGTGGGATAAGTATGCTTCTTGAAAAGGAAAAGGGTTATGGAAATAGTCTGTTTGGATATTTATGTATTTTTATCATTCTGTTTTCAAAAACCTACAGCACTTAGTATTTTTAAAAAGTGAGGTTGCCAGCTACTGGCTTTGAGTTATTTGAAGTTGTACTGTGTTTTAGTAATGAATGAAGAGTTTTGAGTGAGATGGGGGAAATACTACTATCTGGGTTAAAAAGTGGAAAAAAAACCCTTATTTTGCTGAGTTAGTCTGTGTCATATGTTGAAAAATTGTAAGAAAATCTCATAACCAGTTTGTAGTAGATTTTTTTTTTTACCCAGAGTATGTGAAAACTTGTTTTTCTTGCTGAAATGATCATGAATAGATTTAAGATGTTTTAAGGTCTGGGGATGGGGCATTGCATTCCTTAGAGACATTACATTTTTATTTCAGTCTGAAGGCTCACTGTTGTGCAGAAAACCTCAGAGCTTTGAGCTGCTCATGCTGGAATAATACTGAGCATATGATAATAGGACATTGTTGCAAGAGCTTTTTCAAGTTGTAGAAGCCTGTTTGTGTACTGTAGAAATTAGGTCTGAATGTCCTAATATTACCTTTTCTTCTTTTCATAGTTCTTGCAACAATAGCTTTTGCTTTCCTTCTGCTCCCGATGTGCCAGTACTTAACACGGCCTTGCTCACCTCAGAACAAGTAAGGACTTGAGCAATCCTTTGCTCCTCTTGTGTGTTGTATTTCTTTCTTTTAATGAGAATTCTTTAATAAGCATTAACCTCAGGGCTGATGTTTGTGCATATTTTTTTTTGGAGCCAACATCATGTTTCCACTTTGAAAGCAGGAAGCACAGTTTCTGCAAGTCACTCACACTTGCCAGCGTGGGAAATGCAATACCATTACAAGGGACTAGATTTCCCAACAGTGATTTTTAATAAGTTTGGCTTGTGTTGGCTGAGATTTTAGAGCTTGGGATTTGGCATTAGATTTTAACGTTTGTTAACACTGGACTTTGGATTTTAATGCTGGCTCTTTCAGAGACTGTAGGTAAACCAGTGGAAATTACAGTTGTTAATGTAATTTTTTAAAACTAAGTTTATTTTTTAACCTTGTGATTGGAGTTCATGTGGCTAAAAACACTATCTTAGGTGGTGCTAGGAATGGTGGCAATTTCAAGAGAAGTGCCAAAATTTACAGGGTTTTTTCCATCTCTGCAGTTCATGCTTTACACACAATATTTGAATGTGAGGAAAGCTTTTGTTTTGTTGCTGTTTTGGTACCTACTTGTGGCGAAGGAACTTCCCTTCAGTTTTTCTTGGCATCTTTCATCAGCAGTTGAGCCTTGTTCCAACAGTGTCCACTTTCTGTTCTTTAAATGGAAACACAAAGTCTTCCAGCTGATGTTTGTGTGTTGTTCTAGGATTTCCTTTGGCTGCTGTGGGCGTTTCACTGCTGCTGAGTTGCTCTCGTTTTCTCTGTCTGTGATGCTTGTCCTTATCTGGGTCCTGACTGGCCACTGGCTCCTAATGGATGGTGAGTATGTGAATTAAGGGATTTTACTACTGGTTTGTGCCTGTTCTGACACATCATTTGCCTGGTGATGATGAGTGAAATTTGCTAATATTAATGGCTTGGCTGCTGAGCTGTGTGGCAGACTCCCTGAAGAGCCACTGCCAGGAACATGGCAGGGGAGTGCTTGGAACACCTGTTTTTCTAGTTTGTAAAAGCTGCCAAGGAAGTGCCAGAACACTCATGAAAGATATTCTGCACCTGTGTGGTATAGAGGGAATGGCCAGATTGAGTAAAAGATGTGTGGAGACAGTGGTTGTTTATGATTCATAGCTTGAATCTAAAAATCTGGTTAATTTTTGCAGTGCATCTTGTTGGTTATTGGTTCCAATGGTCAAATAATTTGTTATGAGACAGCTGGTTGTCTTTGATGTCTGCAGTGCTTACCTTGTGTGGTGAGATGGGTGAAACTGGCAGCCAGCCAGCTGGAGGTGTGATTTATTGGGGTTTTTTTTATGATGGTTGACCTGAATTCACAGCTTACTGTTCCAAAAAGGAGCCTTTGTCCTTCCCCACTGCCTTCCAGACCTCTTGTGCTAGCTTTGGTACTCACTTAAGCACATGGTAAACTGATCCAGCTCACTAGAATGGCAGCATACCTGGGTTTTGCCAGCCTGTTTTTCTGCTGCTGCAGTGAGTGGATTATTGTGTAGTCAGGTATGTGCTAAATTTGGCAGAAGGTAAGTGGCAGCACGATGGGATCAGAGGGGATGGAGTGGATATAATGGTAAAGGCAGGAAGGGGTAGGCAGGAGCAGGACCTCTGCTTCTCAGCAGTGTCAGGCAGCTAAATTGGCTTAGGACAAGGTGTAATGGCACCCTGAGGTCGTGATTGCTTGAGGAAAAATGGCTGCAACATTACCTGCCCTTGAAATTGTTTGTTTCAATAGAAAACATTCATCCCATTAGCTTCCAGCTCCTGAATGAAGTAGCAGCAGCAGCAGCAGCACGTCCCTAGCACTGAAACCTCTCATGCCACCATCATTCCTTCTTTTGTATATGGGCACTATGCTTCATTTATGGTTTGAACTCTTTAAAAGTCACACCTGTTGTGTGGAAGGGAAAAACCTTTTAAAATAACAGATGATAAATGAAAAAATGCAGACAAAGTCTTTTGTGATAAGTGGAGTAGCCCACCATGAAATCAAGGGTGACATTTGATCTGCAGTAGCTGCAAAGCTAAAAGGAATGTCAGTTGTGGATTTTGGCAGAACCTGAAGAGTTGTCTACACTGAGAAATCAGCAGAAGCATTTAGTTAAAAATAGTTATTTTGTGTGTGCTTCAGTCTGACATGGTGCACTTTGCAGTAATTCATCTACAGAGCTCTGAGCTGCTGGTGCAGAGTAGTATCTGGCTTTATTTCTCTTGGAGGTTTTTATGATTTACTGAATTGTTTTGCTGTTGTCTCGCTTTGAATTCTTTTATGTAGTTTATTGAGGGAGTTTGAACTATATAGGTGACTCTCCTGCCATTTGTTCAAATCAAATTAATTCGGATTGTTTGCCAGTGACACTAAACGGAATAGCTTTTATTGGCCTTTGTCAGGGAAACAGACAGAAGCTTTAGCCCTCTCCTGTGCTGCTGCATGTGGGATCCAATCATCTCTGCCTTCTCCGTGACCGAGTCCAAGAGCTGCCGTCCAGTGCCCTCCCCGTGCAGCCGAGCGGGGCCGGGAGCGCTCCTGGCCCTGGGGCAGCGCCGGCAGCCGCAGGCGGGGCCCGGCCCGGCCCGGGAGCATCCCCTGAGTGGCCGCGGAGAATGAAGCCGGTGTTCATCGGGCGGGGCTGGAGGAGGAGCTGCAGGAACGGGGCGGGTGTTCCTCCTGAGCAGCAGCACGTGGAGAGCCCTGGGTGTTCGGTCTGGGCTGTGCAGTTGATTCTGTCAGTGTGAAAGCTTTGCTGCTCGACAGCTGAGGAGAACACGGGAAATACTTCTTGGTAATTGCCAGTCCTTCTGAATTTCAGGTGTGGTGCTTCCTGCTGGAGCAGCCTTCAGTGCCCAAATCCTGCCCTGCCCCTCTCTGCACAGCCCTTGGCTGAAGTGCTTCTAAAGGCAGGGATGTGTTACAGGGCAGAGTGAGCCCGTGTTGGCTCCGGGGTTTGTTCTGGCATGTGATGATGCACCTTTATAGGTACTGAAATGCTGATTTCTCAGAGCAGATTGTTGGATGAGAATCACCAGCATGTTCCTTGGTAAAGCCGGGTTAAAATAAAAGCTTTCCTAAATAGTGGACAGAGCTGGAGATGTACAACAGGAATGCTATAGATGTATGGAACATCTGTAGCTACAGAGTGAACTACATGGTCACGGACACCCTGGGAGCTGCTGCAGCAATTGGGCCTGTGTTCTTGTCTCCTTCCTTTAAAATACATTTTGATCAGAGCAGAGCTTCACCTGGTGGCCTGTAGGGGAAGTTAAAGCCTCCCCAGCTTACATGGTGCTTTGTAAACCAGACCCCACGGCAGCAGCATCTTGGAGCTTTCAGCTGCTCTGGATGCAGAAGAGCTGGAAAGCTGCCAGAGGGTATAATCACATATGCAAGAATATTCTTAATCCCCAGAATATCCCTGTTCCATAAGGAGTGTGTTTGCAGGGACACTGGAGTTAATTTGTTCTGTTAATTGATGATTAACTCCTCCAGTGCTTTCTTATTGTTTGTTAACCCATTGCCCAGGACTTCAGAGCTGCTGGTTGTGTGGCTGCTCTACCTCTCTTTGTCTTTCATCTTTGGCTATTTTTTTTAATGATTTGAAGTGTATTTCAGTGAAGATCTGCCTTATATAGTTTGTCAACACTGTGCATGAGCTTGGATAGGGAAACTGGCTTCCATTTAGAGAAGTCCATTGGCTGCACTTTGGCCCATATTACTTGTACTTGCTCTTGGGCATTCCTGCTTGTTTTTTAAATTTTACAGTGTCTCTTAAAGCATTTTCAAAACTGTGTAATTATTAGCATGTGTATTTCCCTGTCAGCTGAAGGATTTTTTCCATCTTCTTTTCTACCCAGTGTTTGCTTGGTTGATGCCTTGTGCTTGTGCCTGTGTTCATTTCAGAGAGAAATGGAGTATGTGAACATAGATAAAACTCATACTGGTTACAGTATTTCCATTTCTCATTAATTATAACCTGGAAATCCTCTCCTAAATATAGGCTTACTTGAGCTATTATTAACATTGGCTTTAGAGAAACCTCTTTGATTTAAGTCTGTTCCCTTGTATTTGCTCTTCTGCCAAGGAAGTCTGTAACTCAGGGCTATACTGAATTACTGAATGCAGTTCTTTTTCCTGCTGCTTTGCTGTGTCAAATTCTTTAAACCTCAATAATTTGCTCACATTTTGTCAATAGTTAGAGTTGTGCAGAGTGACTTGGGGTACATTTTAATGGCAGTGATTCCCTTGCTTTGTTAAAACTGGCTGCTGTGACACTTGGGGCTGTGCTAAGGTTTCCAGTTCTCAAGGAACAGGCAGGAGAGATAAGATGGGCTTGGCAGAATTGCTGGGATGCAGCCCCTGGGCACTGCAGGCAGCCAGGTTGGCACTGGAGGCCCAGGGCATGTCTGGCCCTTGAATGTGCATGGATGTGTTTCCCTAGGGAGTGGATGGAAGATCTCCCCAGCTTTTCAGGCAAAGTGCAAGTGGAAGGTGGCTTCACTGCACCATAGTTACTGCCTGAGAATCCAGAGGTTAATTTGTCCATTTTGGCCAAGTCCAGCTGTCACATTGGTGGTGGGCATGTGCATAATGAATTGGCTTCCCCTGCAGTTCCAGTTGGTAAAAATGGGATTGTAACTTCTTACAAATTCTATGTCATGTTAGACAAAGACATTTTGTTGACAAATGTCTGCATGACTGACTCTAATCTTATCCCAGCAGGGCTCCATTATTCCTTGCAAATAGATTGATACCATAAATGAAAGCTGATTTGCTAAAGTTTTTTTAAAATTTGTTTTATTTTAAGTATTTCTTTGGGGATTTACTTGCAACCAGTAGAAATACATTCAGTTGATAGTTGAGTATCCTAGGTAGATGAGGCTGGGCTCAAAGAAGCAGGCAATGACACAAATGTGAAGGCTGGGTTTTTTGTTTAAAATCTTACCTTTCTACCCTGGCAAAATTCCCCTTGGTAGAGTGAAAGTCTGAGCTGTGTTGTGTTGTTCATTGATCTGTCTGAAAACTCACCCTTAGGAGAGCTTAGGAAAAGCCTTACCCATATTTTTTTCCCTTAACCTTTCACACACATTTGGGTTATTGGGAAATCCCTGGATATCTAAAAGATGACATTTCATGGTATTCAGGCAGTCTTGCACAGTCTTGCCCAAGCAGAAGTTTGGTTTGAGTGGGTTTTTGCCAGACCAAGTTCTAACAAGTCTCATAACTGTGCCCTTTCTGAATTAAGAGTCAAGTATCTTATTTATTTTGTGTTTCTTAGAAAAACCAGTAGAGGAAAAGTAGAGATTTGTGTTTTGCTGTTTCTGTTTTTAAGTGTGTAGTCAGGGTTGTGCCAGGCAGATGGAGTCTCTAGGGCAGAGGACATGGAAGCATTTCTTCGTGGTGGGTGGTGGAAGTTGAGTAGAACAGGGGGCTGTGCCTGCAGGGGGATCTCTGCTTCCACGGGGATGTGTTTGCAGTTGGCTGCTGAATGTAGTTTGACTTTGCTTAACGCTGGTAAGAATGTCACTGTGTGGAAAATAGACAGTCTTGTAGTGCATGCAGAGCTGCACAGGTACAGACAGGTTCTTTGGGGTCCTGGAGGAGAGATACAGGCTTGGGATTGGTGGTGTTCTGTTTGTTTTGCTATTTTTAATGAACTAATGATGTCTTGCATTTTGTAGCTCTGGCTATGGGCCTGTGTGTTGCAATGATAGCCTTTGTTCGGCTGCCGAGCCTGAAGGTTTCCTGCTTGCTGCTCTCTGGGTTACTAATTTATGATGTCTTTTGGGTAAGTGTTTAGTTTGGTTCTGCTAAAACTGTTTTTATGCTTTGGATTTGCAATTGGGCTTGGGCCAGTTGTGCACTAATTCTACTGGTATGAAGTTGAGGAAATCTGGCAAAGTCTGAAGATTGGCTCCACCACTCCGTTCTGCGATGCTGAATTCTACAACAGGGTACAGAATTATTTCTTTGCTGATACCTGAAATAAAGCAGAAATAAAATTAGAATTTTTTGACTTTTGCTTATTATTAAAAAACATAATAATTTGGACCTCAGATTTTGAAAGCTGGCTGAAGATGAGACCAAGTATTTCCCACAAACACAGAGAGAGCTGCATCCACACTGGCACAGGGCACATGTGCCAGCTTCTGCTTAGCAGTGAAATCTGCAGAACAGGAGTGTGAGTGGACTTAGAGCCAGACAGGCTGGCATAAAATCTTAGTGCACTTTGACAAGAAACCTGACAGAATGTGTTCTGTAACAGCAAGAGGGGTTTGTTTTACCTTTGCATAACATGGAGCACTGATCCAGGGCAGCAGCCACTGACAGCTGTGGCAAACAGACATTCCAGTGGGATGGGCTGCAGCATAAAAGCCTATTTGAGACAAGGGCTTCCTCATCCCATTTATGAGTGAGCACCACGCTCACCTCTTCTCTGTTTTGCAGCTTTCTTCTATTTTCAGGGTGCTGTTATCTGCATTTGTCATTCCACACTATCTGCTTGTTGTCCAGACAGATCCTTTGCCAAAGGATCTCAATATAGTAATAAATATCTTGATATCAGAAAGTATATTCCAGTTATTATTGAGGATTAATAGTGTAAAAAGCTCTATCTGAATTTTTGAAATTTTGCCATTTATCATCATATATACAATGTATGTATAATGAAAATGTCCTTTATTTGCTTGAACAGCAAAGCTAAAATACATTCAGCTTGAGTTGCTGTATAATTGCAGTTAGTAACTTCTGATTACCTTGCTCTGTAGGTCTTTTTTTCTGCCTACATCTTTAACAGCAATGTTATGGTGAAAGTGGCCACACAACCAGCTGATAATCCCCTGGACGTGTTATCCCGGAAGCTTCACCTGGGACCAAATGTAGGCAGAGATGTTCCCCGTCTGTCTCTGCCTGGCAAACTTGTTTTCCCAAGGTAAAAAGCTTCTTTTACTGTAGTACATGAGAAATGTTTTCCCTCCATATACTTAGTGATACAAATTCTGTTGGAAAATCCCTGTTTAGTCATTCCCTCTTCATGCTGAAGAGGAGTATAATGAGCAGTGAGGGCTGGACACTTTGTTCATGCATAGAGAAAATACCCTGACTGGGGTAGAAGGTGCCCTGTTCAAGCAGGATTTTCACTTTCACTGTGGGAGTTCTGCAGCCTGATGATTGTTAGTGTGACCTCACACTTAGAAGCGAAAGATCTGAAGTTTATTATAAAATCAGAATATGGGAAGGGGTTGGAAACTGATCTAAGCAAGGGTGGCTTACCAGGCAAGTGCAGTGCTGAAGGGAGATTATTCCACATGTCCCTGCTCCAGAGGTTCTCTGATGGCTCAGATCTGTAAGCAGACATGCCCAAGGCCTGGGGGGGCAGTAAGCTCAGTGCAGCAGCAGTCAGGCACTAAGTTTTATTGGAGTATTACTCTGATCTTATTTCTTTAGATGTTGAGATGCTGAAATTACAGAGATTAGAAGTTGATTGTCTGCAGCAATAAAACCAAAATTGTTCACTTTGTCAATTTTGTGATAACTTAATTTGCCTTCATTTTCATGTAAAATATCTTGGATTTAAGATAATGGATGATTTTAGTTCTTAATCTTTTTCACAACTGGCACTTTCCCGGAATCTGGCAAGGCTGTAGTTTTGTGTTTTGTCTGAATGTCCAAACTGGGTGTGCTGCCTTGTTTTAGATCTGTGTGCATGGGGATGAAGATGCACTAGAGGGGTAATCAACAGTCAGATCAAAGGGCCAGCTGGTCCCTCCTGTCAGCACTGAGGAGGGAGAGGACAGAAATACTGGGTCGATGGATCTGTTTCATTGAGTGATTTAAGGCAAAAGCAGAAACACTACTGAGAGAAGGAAAATGCTTTGGAGCAATGTCATCTCTGCCCAGACAGGTTTGTGTAAAGCTGAGGCAGTGAAGAAATCACTGAGGAAAACGTCATTAGCCAGCACTGGGTTCATGTGCAAGTTTGCCAGTAGAAAAGAGGAGCTGTGCCAAATGAAGCTCAAAACCACAGTGGAGGAGTCTAGAGTTTGTCACCTTTTGTTTTGGCCATGAACCCAATTCCAGTTGCTCTTTAGTTCCACAGGCAGCCACTTCTCTATGCTGGGGATTGGAGATATTGTGATGCCAGGGCTTCTGCTCTGCTTCGTCCTGCGTTATGATAACTACAAAAAACAAGCCAACAGTGATTCCTGCGGTGCCCCAGGACCAGGGAACATCTCTGGGCGTATGCAGAAGGTCTCCTACTTTCACTGCACACTTATTGGCTATTTTGTAGGTGAGTAATTAGTTCAATACTAAGAGCTGCCTAAGTGAGCAGATGTGGGATTACTGTAGTAGGTTTAAAAGATGATGAAAGCAAGTGTAAAGAAGATTTGAGAGGATGCTTGGTTATGTTCTTTTTAATCCTCCTCTCTTTGTGTTTATTAGCATGGTCTAGGGAGAAAAGCCGTTCTGTAGTCTTTTTTTTTGTAGTTGTATTTTATTTAGAGGATGAAAGAGAATATCAATGTGTTTTGTTAGCACTTGCACTTTGCTTCACTGGTATAAAAAATGTCGTAGCTCATACCTGAGTGATGGGAAAAATATGGAAGCTTCCAGATGAATTATGCTGTGCATAGTACATAGCAAATTTAAGCAATTCACCTAGGCAATTCTTGCATTTTTGTATTCTGATCCTGACATAGTACATGCAGTAAATCATCAATAGTTACAACTGGAATGCTGTTTATGATTTGCTGTAGCCAGCCCTTTCCTGCCTAATATAAAGTAGGCTTTTCCCTCCAGTCAGGGCATGTGTATGCATATCCTGATCTCCCATGGCCCTTCTGGCAAGAAAGTAATTCCTGATGTGTGCAGCCCTTACTTTGAGCCCTGAGTGCTCAGGCCAGGGGTCTCAGGCCAACAGTCTCAAGTGCAGAATTTCAGTCATCTTCCTCCCATCACCTTTTGTTGTATTTTGTTTGAATTATTCTTGGCTTAGTCTGAGATTCAAAACTGGACCAAGTGGCTCAACAGAGCCTAATATTAAAATAAAATAATTTTTCACTGATTTGTTTGTTTCAATTGCACCTGTCTCTCAGAATGGAGGTGAAGGAAGCCTCAGTGGATGAAATGCTGAGAACCTCCACCTACAACCTGAAGATATTTATAGTGACTCTTTTCTCTTACAGGTTTATTAACTGCAACAGTAGCTTCTCGTATTCACCGGGCAGCCCAGCCTGCCCTGCTCTATTTGGTACCTTTCACTTTATTGCCACTCCTCACCATGGCCTATTTAAAGGTAAAGAAAAGCCGTTCTGTAGTCGCAGGGAGCTCTGGCCAGCTGGCAGCAGGGTCAGTGTCCTTGCACTGGACAGCAGCTCTCAGGGGGTGGTGTGTGTCCCTGGCAGCCCTGACCCAGAACAGAGGAACCACTGCTGTCAGGTCACTCTTCTGAGCAACTGAGTGATTCCTGAAATAGAAGATCACTAATGCACATGAAGTACCAGTAATTCTAAACTAAAGAAATTCTGAAATATTAAATTCTGTTTTAATTGAATCAGTGAGTTTGTCCTTGTCCAGTCAGTCATGAAATACCACATGCACAAAGTCTGAACAGCAATTGGAGAGGCAGAACCTTGCTTGCCTCTTCCCAGTCACCTGTTCTGAACAGAAATTGTAAAATCTACCCTTCTTTTTCCAGGGCTATTGTTGAAGCACACATGTAGCACTCTGCAGAACAGAACATAAGTAATGGCAGGATTTTCAACCCAAGTAATTATTTCCTTCCCATACAAGCAAGCTATTTTGGGTAAATCTGCTCTAAAAGTAACACATTCTGGCCTGATAGGGAAAGATTTATTTTTACTGTCTGTATTGTTATTTGCAAAACAGGTGAAGAATGGATTTGCTCTAAGACTTGTTTGCGATTGTGTGCATTTTAAAAAGTGAATTCTAAGCAGAGTTGAGAGTTTCTGAGGGCATGGTCCTTGTGCTGTTTCCCTGCCTAGGGCGATCTACGTCGCATGTGGTCTGAGCCTTTCCACTCCAAGTCCAGCAGCTCCCGTTTCCTGGAAGTATGATGGAACGGACAGGAGGTGACCTGAACTTCTGCCTTGGTCCTTTTCACTTTAACTTGTGGCTTTGTTGTCTCCTAAAGCTGGACTGGCTGGTACTTGGGAAGGTACCAGTGATGGGACATGTATGAAAGGACTTTGTATTAAAGGAGGGAAAGAAACAAAAGCTAAAATCCCAGAGCTCCGCGTGGCTCCGTATCTGCCTGCAGATGTGGAACTGGGGACCCTTTGTGCAACTGCAGCCACTTTCCTCCGTTCCTCACTCGGATGGATTAGTTCCAGACTATTAACTTTGTGAGAGAGGAAGAGACAGACTTGAAACTAAAAACGGCTTGAAGTCGTTCAAAAACTTGTGAACACTAAACACAGAAACAATTAAGCAAACTGAGGCTTCTTCAGAGAACCCCTCGTGGACATTGGGACCAGTTTCCTGCGGGACTTCGGTTTAGAAAAGAACTGAGACAGAAGGTCTTCTGTCACAATATTGGGTTTTTTTGATTTATTAAATATTTCCTGTGGTGTGAGGTTACTTATTAAATCCACAGACATTGAGTGACTTCTTGCAGTATACATATAAAAATTTGTTGTAACAAGTTACATTTCCACCCAGATGTCATATTGCAGTGAAAAAGGGCACGATTTTTATACATATATATATACACACATATAGATATATATATGAATAAATAAAAAGGAAAACCTGCTAAGATCATGCTGTGTAGCAGACAGGGGCTTGCTGTAATTTTTAGCATGTAGCACAGTAACTCTGGCTTTATGTACATGGATCTACAATGAGCTGCTGTTTTTTCCCCCCTCCTACAACTGAACCTGCAGTTTAAAACCAAGTGTAGTATTTGTACTGGTTGTACCATGGACTTTAGGGGATATTTGATTTGATCAATGTAGCAAACTAGGGAAGAAAAAAGGTCAAACCCAGCCCTGTGTGTGTGAGGGGGGAGGAGGTGGGGGTGTCTTTTTTCCTTTTTTTTTCTTTTTTTTTGATTTTTTTTTTTTTACAAACAGCTCCCTTGCAGGTTTTTAGTAGTTCCTTCTTGACCAGTGCATGTATTATAGCAGCAGATGTCTTTGTGCTTTCTGATCATAGTAATGTATCACTTGTAAATACATTTTTTCTATTTTCTATTTTTTTGTATTTTTTGCATTTTGTTTCATTAGTGTGCTGTATTTTTCCATGCCCCTGCCCCTCAAAGAAAAAAAAAGAAAAAACTGTCCTTTACTGTTGTGACTGGTTGGAGTTTGTGTGTTGACTGCTTTGTACCTGTAGCCTGTTAAAATGTGGATTTTATTCTTTCTTTTTTAAAACCAGTGCTTCCAGTTGTTATTTTATTGACTGAAAGGCTTCCCTGAGGTAACTAAACGTTTTTCCTTTCAAGCCCTGTGCCAAGCAGGGTTTGGGGAGCTCTCCTGAGAGCTCATAGCTCTTGTTGAGGTGACAGATGCTGGGAAGTGTCAGTGGCATGGGAGAAGGAGGAATGCTGGAGACTGACTGAGCAGTGAGGTGACTTTGGGACCGGTTTCGTTCCAGGTAAGGCAGGGGTTGGTCAAACACCTGAAGCTCTCAGCATTGTCAGATGGTACAAGAACATAGTGGACATGGAAGGAAATTTTGTCCAGCCACGTGTGTGCACTGTCATTAATGTCATTAACCCCTTCCTCTGTTCTCAGGCAGATCTGGCACGGGTGGCAGAGGGGCTGATAGCTCTGAGCTGGCTGGGATGCACCTCCAAGACACCTGGAACGTCCCAGGAAAAACAGTAAGACACAGCTCAGCCCTTGCAGGGGGCAGGGATGCTGAGATTTAGCAAATGTGGGTGGGTGTGGCAGGGGGGGATGTTGGGACTTCCTGACACACACACACCCCCAAGTTCTTTCCCTTAGCTGAAAGCATTCCCTCTACCATGTGCCTGCAGTGCTCACCCTCAGGTAACTGTCACTTGTTAAAGAAATTTAACAGTTCTTCATTGAGAATCTGCTTTTTCTGGTCATGCCAGGTGTTAGGTTCCAGACTTGCTTGGGACAGTAAAAAGGCATCAGTTTTGAGCTATACTTCAAACATAAGGTGAATAAAATATTGAGGCAAGTATTCAAATAAAAAAGACAAGTTTGGTGGCTTTTGCTTTGCAGAGAGTTCCAAGCAGTGGAATAACAACCTCAGATCCACTTTGCTGCAGCTTTATCTGCCCAGCCTTTGCACCTACCTGACAATTAGGTGCCACCAGCTTCACAGCAGTTCCCTCCTTTGGAATTATTTCTTTGAAATTCCTCTGGAATTAAAATATCTGTTTGTTTTGCAGCAGCATTTTTAGGCCATACCTGTTACGAACAATTTCTTCACTTAGGGAAGAATTCTGGAGAAAGTTCTAGAAGTGCTAATTGATACTTACTGAGATTTAATTTAGCTTTCCCAAAAACGCCTGGCCTTCCTTGTTAAGTTGCCCTGCCTCCCTGCCCTCAGACTGTGTTGGGTCCCCACCCAGGTGAGCACCCACTGCACTGGGTGGGGTTTCTGCCCCTTCAGCCGGCTGGAAAAGGATTTTGGTGCTTTGCAGAGGTTCACTGAAGTTTAACTGTCCTAAGAGAAAGTGCTTTCCCAGAGCTTTAAGTTAAAGCTGCAAGGCTTTGTCCCACAGCTCTCCCTCCTCAAACCATTCAGGAGGGTTAGAATGGGATCCTACCTGGCTGCTCAGCTGTGGGCCCTCCTTGCACAGATGGACATTCAGTCCTTGTCTTTCCAGTCTGGTATGTCTCCTCTGCTTGAAGATCAAGTTGTACAGGGTGTTTGGGTCCTCTGATTTTGGGAGACTGCATAGGACCTGGGTTCCTGTCCCCACTGGGTCTGGTACAGTTGCTGATGCCTTCTTTATTGAACTCAATAAACTAGGCACAAAGTCCTGCAGTGAGATTGCCCAACCACCTGCCCCTTTTTTCTGGAAAGTTGTCAAAAACAAGTATTTTAATAATTGGCTAACATAAACCTTCTTGCAAGAGATAAAATGCTGGCAAAAAAATGATAGACTAGGGTGTGCTTACAGCACAGTTGTCAAGACATGGACCAGAACTGTAGTGTACCAATATGCTGACAGGTCTGGTTCTCTGCTGCATCTCTGAGAAAAGTCAGCTTAGAAAGTCAGCTACATACATGTATACAGCATGTATACAAACAGCATACATGCTTTTTGTATGCTGACATTTCCCTAAGGTCACACTTCACCTTGCAAACATGATGAGTTCCAAAATTTGAATTTGAAATTAGTTTTTTCATTCAAGTTACATCACTGTCACAATTTCTTATCACTATTCCATGTCTTCATTCTATTATTCTTCCAGGCATTTTGGTTTTTTTTACTTCAAGATGTCTTTCACATATGCTATTTTCCATCTTTTCAAAATTCCCAGCATAGCCTGAATGTGGTGGCTGTTGCCAGGTCTGTGTTGTTAAGTGGGGGCTCTCAATTTAGGCAAAACAAAGGTCTGATGTAAAATTAGAATAAATTCGTCCTTTTTTCAGAATAGCTCATCTCCTTTTAGTCTATTGGGAACTCAGGAGGAAGAGTCTGAGCTACATGATATAGAAGCTATCAGGTCTAAGGTGGGGCAGGAAGTAACTCCTGGTTCCTGTAACTGTTTCCTAAGAAAGGATTCTAGTTCATGCTTCACCTGCTTCATGCCTCATAACCCGTTTCATGTACTCTTAGAGCACTAAGTCCTTAAGTGTAGCTTTTGTTCTTGAAAAGTGACTTCTCTCCTTCCCCACTTGTTTCTAATTTATGCATAACCCGATTTTCCCATCTCTGTGCCCCAAATTTGCAGTGCTGGCTGAGTTTGTCAATTGACAGAAAGTTGTGGTTTCATGTGTGAACAGACCCTTTTCTCCAAGGAGAGCCTGGCCCTGCCTACACCTGGGTTGGTGTAGCAGAAGCTTGGTGAGAGCTTCTGATTTAATGCTGCAAAACTGGTTTGTGTTTTGCCCTTTCAGCACTCTGCAACAGCCTGAGGAGCAGACACATTCATCACACCAAGTTCTCTCAGCCAGCAGCACCAAGGAGTAAGCTTTGAGTATCTTGCTCTGAGAAAAGCCATTGCTTTGCTCTAGGAGCTTGTGTAACCATGCTGTTTTACCCCCAAAGGAGTGCAGTGTCACAGGGCACTAAGTTCTCTCTCTAAACCTATGGCAGCAGGGAAAAACTTTCAGAAAGCTTTTGTTTGAAAGCTTTTAAACTCTTATTTTTCCTACCTCAAGGTTGTAGGTTCTCTCTGCTGAGGTGGTCACAGGCACCATGGGATAATGGGGATAGTTTCATTCTGCTCTGGAGAGAAGCTGCAGCAAGTTAGAGCTGGTAATGAGGGAGGCTGAGGGTGAAGAAGGGCAGTCAGCAAGCACTGACATAAGAGCAGATCTAAGAGAAGCACCTGAACAAGAGGGAAAATGGGCTGGCAGAAGTGTGACTGTGCTGGCTCACTGCAGCTTCAGCTGGGGTGCAGTGTTAACAAGAACTCCACATTGCTGAAGTCTCACATCCCTGCAGCTCCTGTTCTCCCTGAGGCTGCAAGGAGAAATCAGTGTAAAAAAGTATCCCTCATCTTCAGGTACCATCACAAAGTGAGCCTGCAGCAATCAAAGTGGTGATACAGGCTAAAATCAAGTTTGGGCCAGAGAAACCCTCCATAATCTACAACACATTCACCATCACCGGAATGGCTTTCCAGCAGGAATGCTCCTGTTGAGTGCACGGCCTGGTGAGTTCTGCCAGTCCCTATGCATGGGAGAACAAGGAGACTCAGCACCTGAGGCCCTTGCCCCAACACGCTGTTGCCCTCCAGTGCCCTGCACAGGGATCACTGACATCACTGAGAACTGGTGAACTGCTCTCACTGGTGCATGCAGGCCCTGCTGGTTTCTGCTCCCGTGTCTTGTGACTGGAAGAAATTAATCTAATTCACACCTGCATTAGAAAAAAAGGTGAGAGAGTGGTCCTTTAAAATCAGGTTTTATTTGTCTTCTCTGATCTCTCGTGTAACAGAATCTTGCTCTTCTCTGCACACAAGTCTAAATAAAAGGCACCACAGGAAAATAACCATTTCCCTCTAGTGTACTACTTGTTTGGACAAGGTGGCAGACTGGACCATACAGGCTCTAGTCTTAATCCTTTCCATCTTCTCCTGAGTTTAAAGCTTTTCCTTCGGCTGTTGATGCTCCTAAAGTTAATGTCTTATCAGTGATCACTGCTTGAGGATATGGTACTGCTAAAGCTTCCTGGTGAGGTTTGGATGTCATCTCTTCATTTCCTTGTTGCCCAAAACATGTAGAGATTAAAAGCTGTTACTGCCCTATCAGGCACTTCCTTTCCTGCTGATATTGCCGAAGCAGATTTGGGAGCAGAGAGGGGTTTTTTGGCATTTTGGTTTTTTTACAAAGCAGTCCCAGGCATTGCAGCTTTGCTGTCCTTTGCTTCTATCCTTACATCCCAGAACAGCTGAGTAAGCAGGTGCTGGGCTCTGCTGGCCCAGATCAAGGGCTTCTTTCTGCTCTGTGTTTTCACATCTACACAGACAGCAATGACAGACTGCTCAGAGCCCTCTGTGTGTGGGCTGTCCCTGCGTGTCCTCCTGGCTGGCTCCTCTCCTGCTGGAAGTGAGAAGGGCCCTGCTGCAGGGATTACCTCGGCCCAGGCTGTCCCATTAGGAGCTCACACAGCTGCATCCCACACCTCAACTCCACTGAAGTCTGATCTGCAGAGGCACGTGACCAGCAGCCTGAAGCAGGGCACAGGGGTCATGGTGCTCAGCACCTCTTACTCTGGCACTGGTTATGCAGGGCCATGTAGTGACAAATTTAGCAAAACAGGCAGTGGCTGGCCAGTGCTGTCATTGTGCCACTACCAAGCCATTCCAACAGTCCAGTTTAGGAAAAGCCCTGGGCTGCCCTATGAGCACCGGCTGCCTCCTCCCTCCTGCACTCACAGCCATCACTCACAAGCCTCAGTGCAGCCTCTGCGTGCCATACTTTGTCCAAAGAAGAATCAGCACATTTAACTAGAGGGTCAGTTACTCATCAGTGAGGAAAACCTCCAGCAATAGCCTCGTTCAAGAGGGTCAAATTCCATTATTGTGCACCATTACAAGGCACTTGGGGCAGTGTGCTGCTCCAGGCAGCTTCCTCAGCCTCGGTAGGCCTTCAGCAGCTGGTCTGCAATCACCAGTCTCTGGATCTCACTGGTCCCCTCGTAGATCTCGGTGATCCGAGCGTCGCGGTAGTGGCGTTCTGCCGGCATCTCTGTCACATAGCCCATCCCACCCAGGATCTGGATAGCCTGGAACAAAGGCAGCAGCTTAGAAAGGGAGCCAAGAAATCTGTTTTTTACAGAATGGACATGTGCACACCTCACCATTTTAAGAGGAACTGAACCCACTGCAAGCATAAGAGGTAGGGTGGGACACACAGGGATGCCTGCAGCTCATTTGTGGTCATAGGAATACACAGGATTGATCTGGGTAAGAGTGATACGGATATTCCAGATGGGCAATTGATTTCTTCAGAGGTATCTGTTAGTGATCCACATTCTAAGATGATTTTATTAAAGACGGGCCACTAAGCTGAGGAACAGAGGATCTCATCCAGGTGCAGCACTGATGATGGGTGGGTGGCCCCATGCTCTTTCACACATTGCTGATCCTTTTTAAAACTGCCACAGCCCAGGACATCAGCAGGCACAGGCCACTTTAAGAATACAGCTGCCAAAGGCCAGTATAAACCCCTGCCATCCCCCTGCTTCCCCACAACCTGTGAAGATGGTTGTGCTAATCAGCTTCAGCCATAGGGTTGGTTGCGTGCTTGGTTGGTGTGTTTCAAATAGAAATAAATTCCATCCTACCTTCCCAAAGCACTTGTGAGACATCCAAAGTCCCACATGATGTATGTCAGAGTTGTCAATTGACAGTTACCTGATGAGCGATGGACGTTGCAGCTTCTGATGCAGCCAGTTTGGCCATTGCCGCTTCCTTTGGGGAAGGAAAACATCACTGAGGGTACAGCTGTCACAAAAAGGAACCCCTCACCTGCACAGGGAGCTGGAACGATCACAGAGCAACTGTGCAGAGAGACAGGTCTGAAGATGGTGCCAGCTGAGAGCAGCCACCCCTCTCCCCTTGGCTACAGCAAGTGCTCAACTTGGGGGCTGGCCCAGGGTGGGCAGCAGGCCCAGGACTGCTGGGGGTTGGTTACACCCCAGCAGCGCTGGCTGGGCAGGCACTGAGCACAGCAATGCCCCGTGGAGTGGGGTTCCCTGTGCCCTGTGCTGTGGCTGCTGGACAAAAGCAGGGCTGGAAATACCTTAGTGAAGGGCTTTCCATTGTCCTTCAGCATAGCAGCTCTCCAGGTCAGCAGGCGTGCACCCTCCAAGGCCACAGCCATGTCTGCCAGCTTGAACTGCAACAACAAACACTGCCTTTGGTCCGGGGCCTCTGTCCCAACAATTAGTTTTAACAGCATTTGGAACAGAATTATCACCCCGTTAATCCCTGACAGTACAAAGTGGACTGGGTGCCTGATACCACACCCAAGAGCACACACAGACTTTCCACCACCCCAGCACCCTGTGCAACTGCCCCGAGTGCCCAGCTCGTACCTGCACTGCCTGGAGCTTTGTGATGGGTGACCCAAAGGCCACTCTTTTCTCAGCATAATCCACAGCACAGTCCAGAGCTGCCTGTGCTATTCCAAGTGCCTGTGAGGCAATACCAATCCTGCCTCGATCCAGAGTTTGCTGAGAAAGACATGAAATATATATATATAAGTCATACTTGATCAAGAATAGTACACACACATTTCTAATGTTTCTGGAAAGCTGCTGTAGCCTTAAAATCCTCTGGTCAGAAGCCTCCTTGATTCAGAATGTTCCCAGTTATGCAGGAATAGAGAGCTCTAACAGGCACTGCCACTGCAGAGAGAAGGCAAGAGATGAACAATAGAAGGAGAGGGAGAGGGATTGCTTATTAGCTGGGGAGACAGTGCAAAATAAGGGAAACAGCACAACAAGGATCTGCTCTGGAAGGGGCTGGAAAGAACTCTCCAGGCAAGCCCAATTCATTCTGCAGCTGATTTTACTTCGGAAATCTGGTCAGTTTTCCTTTTTACCCTTACCATTAGAACACACATGTGAAAACATTCTTCCAACTGATTAGTGAACCCAGTCAGTTAACCTGACTTAGCTTGAACATGTACTCTGCCCCTCTGTGCACAGGAAGAAACTGCAGCATAGGGAGAAAAGGCTTCATCTTCTCAACCCTAGGCTGAAGGTCTTTAAAAGAACCTGTCAGTCACCAACCACTTTTAGTTCTGGACATAATGGAATGGGCTCTGCTCCAGGAAGCTCAGCCCATAACATGAGGCCTACAAAGGGTGTTTTGCCCCTCCAGAGAGATCAATGACCACTCACAGGACAGTGCTTCACTGCAGGAAACAAAGCTGTTCCCAGCTGCCCTGCTCCTCCTCAGAAGTCACATGCATGCCATAACTCAGCTGTCATTCACCTAGAGACACTCTCCAGAAGCTGTTGTTGGTCTCCAGGACAACTTTCCTCTGTCAGAGTATTCACATGGGGAAATGCCATGTTTTCCCTTTACCTATGGGTACAACTGGAGGAACAGAGGATTGGGAAAGAAGAAGAATTGACACAGCACCTCAGTGGCACCAGCACTGCGCCAGCTGAGAACTGCCACAATAAAAGTGCTGTTACAGATCTGTGTAAATTAAACATTCATCAGGCTCTGGGAATGATTCCTCCCATGGTGGCAAGAAGGGTCAACAGCTTAACAGGACACAGCAGCTTATGCAAGCAGTCCTCACTGAATCTGGAAATGGTTTACAAAATGGCCCTGTTGGCAGCTGTTGCTATACACACCTACACACCCACAGCTGCACCCATCCCTCTCTTACCATGGCAATTTTGAAGCCCATTCCTAGCTGCCCCAGGAGGTTGGCCTTGGGTATCCGGCAGTCCTCAAATATCAGGTTGGCAGTAGAAGAGGCTCGGATTCCCAGTTTGTCTTCTTTCTTCCCCAGTGACAGCCCAGGTGTTGGCATGGGAACCAGGAATGCACTAATGCCCTACAACAAGACCCAAACTCTTAGGAATGGTGTCTTCTTATCTTCCCACTTCCTTGGCTGTCAACAGACTCCCTCCATTTTACATAAAAGCCACATGTCCAGGTAACCAGGAGGAGGGAGGGGAGAGCTGAGACAGAACAAAACCAGTGCACATCAGCCCCTCCTCTGCTCAATGCCTGCAGGGCTCCAAAAACAGAGTCCCAGCTGTGGCAAAGGGCTTCTCCACAACTCCTTCAGTCACACCCCTTTTTCCTGATACAAACCACCACACCTTGTGCTTCAGGGATTTATCTGTAGTAGCAAAAACCACGGTGGCCGAGGCGTCCCAGGCGTTGGTGATCCAGGCCTTGGTGCCGTTCAGAACCCACTCGTCCCCATCCAGGCGCGCCATGGTGGAGGCTGCGCCCGCGTCGCTGCCATTTCCTGAGCAAAGCAGCAGCAAACAAACCTCAGGTGATCCATGACACACTGGGGGCAAACCCCATCAGCTCATGGCACCTCTTGAACTGTGGAAGTGTCACCACTGTCCCTCCCACAGGACAGGGAAAGGCCCATGTGTGCAAGACGTATCCAGAGCTCTGCTCACACAGGGAACAAGTATTTTCAGCAGAGACCATAGGATGGCAGTTCATACCTTGGGTACTGAGACCTCACACAGAACCACTATAAACCACCCCTCTACAAACTGCTCCAGTTTCAAAGACCTAAAGTCCATCCTAAACCTGATCAAGTAAAGAAGCCACACCACATTCTTTGCAACAGGGATGGTAACAGTCACAGCACCTGGTTCACTGAGGGCAAAACATCCAATTTTCTCGCCACTGGTGAACGGAGAGATCCACTGGTGCTTCTGCTCTTCAGAGCCAAACTGGAGTATTGGCCCTAAATACAGGGACTTTAAGAATTTAGTGTTGTTAGTGCCTCTTGAAGGTACAACCAACTAAGTAAGTCCCTAATGTGCTCTCCAACACAGCAGAAGCCACCACAGAACAGATCCATTCCTCCCAAGCACTGCTCTGCCGTGCCAGCCTCACTTCATGCTGCCCCTCGCACTCACGTTATTGACGCTGATGATGACGCCGGTGGATGCGCAGCCCCTGCTGATCTCCTCCACTGCGATGGCATAGGCCAGGTAGTCGAGGCCTGCTCCTTTGTACTTCTCTGGCACATCCATAGCCAGCAGCCCCAAGCCACCCATCTTCTTCACCTGCACATGGGGAATGGACAAGTCATGTCCTCTGCAGCACCAGCAAATACAGACAGACACGTGGAGAGCAAGACACGTCTTGAGGTGGCTACAGCCTGAGGAAAACATGCACTCCTGGTGAAATGGGAATGGGAACACACTGGTAAGTGTCCCCAGATCCCAGTGGCTTAGCAAGAGCTATACACAGTCACTGTTGTTTAGGCTCTTGCTTGTTTTAGGAGATCTTTTCAGTACTGGGAAAGGGGGACCCTTTATAAGGTGAAATAGAGACAGAACTCCACCAGCATTTCCACAAACTCCCACCAAGGCTGTACCCTTGCATGTCTCCTGTCAGTAGAAATGGGAAAAACAGCTGATAAAAATCATCAGAATTTTACTTTTCAGTCTGCTGAGCTTCAACCTAGGACTGCACAAGGGACGAATTTTACAGAATGAATGACTGCAGAAAACAGTGGTGTGAGATGATTTTTTTTCATTCCCAATAAAGGCAGATCTTGCTTCCCATAGAATCTTTTTGTTAGTTACACTGCAATCAATCTATCCCAAGTTCCCCAGCTAGACCCCTTGCTTTGCAACCATAAGCCTCTGCTTGCTTTTAGACGAATTTGGGAGAATTTACAGATACACAGTTTCCCTCATATGTGGGCACCCAAAACATTAAAGTCCTCCACATTAAAACCAGAAGATGAACAAGACAGCCACTGATTCTATGTATGTTGCTTCATCTTACTAAACACTAATTTGTATCTTGAATTTTCCCCTACACATTCAAGTCAAAAGACTCAGAATCAAAAAAAAAAGTAAAATTCTCAGATAAGATTTTCTTCCTTAGGGTAAATGTAACTTTCCTGGCTACTGTCATTATACCTTACTAGAAAGAGGAATGTGACAAAACTCTCATGCCTCCCATAGTGTTTGCCTGGAGTCTCTTGGCTAACATAACAGGATCTGTTCTGCTGGAGCTTTGCATCTCATTGCTTAAGACACACATTGGCGTGTCTTTCCAAAGGAGAAATCACTGGTCTGGCTGGAATTTTGATTTATTCACAGCCCCAGAGGATGAGCAGCATGCCACTGATCACTTTTTTCCACCATCTGAAATACATTTATGTCATCTATGCTCCCTCAACATGAACCATTATGTGCAATCTGTAAAAGTATTTAATTAAGTTTATAAATAAATTTTATAAATTGTATTACTGCCCACAGGTACGTCGGTATGAGAACTGAAAACTCAGTGGTACTAAAGCCAGATACAGAGAAACATAAGCAAAGGTGAAGAGCTCGAAATGCTCGAGAATTACAACATCCATATTCAGAGCAATGGGTTGGTCTAAACTTCACTTTTCTGCTATACCGGAGCTGGATGTACATTTTGCAAGCAGGAAGGGGGTCCATGGCTGTGCCATCCCGACCCTCGCACTCACCTGCTCGGCCGGGAAGCGATGCTCCTTGTCCAGCTGTGGTGCAAGCGGCATCAGCTCCTTCTCCGCGAAGTCCCGGACCGTCTGCCGCAGCATCTGGTGCGTCTCGGGCAGCTCCACGCTCTGGTACACCGTGTGCAGCCGGCGGCACCGCAGGGCCAGCGCTGGAAGCGGGGACGGGACTCAGCGCCGCCGCTGCCCTTCACACTGGGCCAGGGGTGGGCGCCGGCCCGTGAGGGGCGCTGAGGGTTCCCCCACCCTGGGACACCTTCCCGCGGCCCCGCGGCCCCGCGGCCCCGGCCCGGCTGAAGGGCGGCGCCACTCCCGCGCCTGAGGGGATTTGCCTCAGGCAGGCCCTGAAGGGCACCGGGACGCCACCGCCCGCCCACGCCGCGGCCCCTTCCCGCTCCTCCCGCGCGCTTCGCAGCCCCGCGAGCACCCGCAGCAAAGCGAAGCCGCTGCCGCCACCCTTACCCGGGNCGGGAGCGCGGGGCCCGCATTGCGCACGCGCCACCCACGGCGGAGCGGCACCGCCCCCCCCGCCCGGCGGCCGCGCTGCCACGGACGCAGAGCCAGGGCAAGGGGAGCAAAGGAAGCTCCTTTATTCCGACTGCTGGTGACAAAATCAAGGGGTACAAATACAGCGGCACCGCGGGGACGCCCCCGCCACCAGGACAGCCCCGCGGCGCTTCCACGGCCACGGGAGCAGGATCCGAAGGGGACAGCACAGAGGAGTCCATGTGCCAGCAGCCCCAAGGCCACAGAGTGAGATATAAATACGTGTCCTGTAACAGCACTGCGATCCAGGCAGGCGGAGAGGGCGTTTGCTGGTGTTCATTTTCCTGCTGCTGCAGAGGAAGAGGTGCTGACTCCACCAGGCTGCCATCACTCAGCCTTGTCCTCGGCAAGGGCAAGAGATAGCAGCGTTTATGTCCGAAGGTCACACCCGGCAGCGAGCCAGGCTCGGGGTAGCACAGAGTAGCTCCAAAGTAGGTCCGTGTCACAGGACAGCAGGGCAGAAGACTGAGAAACAGCTGAAGACGATGTGATGAAACACAGAGCTGAGAAGCAGAGTTGCTACATTTGGACCTTACTGCTTCACCACCACCTTCCTCCTTCATTTCTGACTACTTAACACCTGTTTTATTCTTCCTGAACTCTCAGATAATGGAATAAGCATCCCCAAGCACCAGAGAAGAGGCTGCTGCTTCTCTGCAACAAGAGACATTAAAAATCCTCAAGTACACACACAAAGGAAGACATTTCCTACCAAAAACAGAGGACAAGGACAGAAGTACCCAGTCCATACAAGAAATTACTTTCCTTCACAAGGTGCAGTATGTATTCTACACTCAAGGTATGAAAATAGTTCTCCAAGAAGTTTGCTGGCATGGATCCAAAACCCTTGCCTCAAAAATGGTAAAAGAGGTCCTGGTACTAAGAGGACAAATACTAGAAAAAACATACTATGAGTTTGTGGGTTTGGTCCCTTGCTTTTTGAAGTTTTGAGCAGAACTCAGTATGGTCCCAACTTTTTTCTTTTTCCAACTCAGCATACAACCTGAGAGAAGTAGTCTTTGATACCTTCTCCCTTGCTCAAACTCTGACACTGAAAGCATCTCCAATGCCTGCAGCACCAGGCTAGGACTGACCATGCAGCCATCAAGGACGTGGTCCCAGTGGAATTTCTTTTCCACGCTCACTAGCATGAGCAGCTTTGACCCATCATTAAAATATCAGAGCACATACTCCAGGAAGGAAACTGGTCTGCTAAACCACGTTTACCAAAGACATCATCCCTGCCACAAAGAAAAGAGGCTTTATAGAAAGAACCTAAGGAGAAAAGGAATCCTAGGGAGACTACTAAAGTAGGGAAAGGAATTTGGAAATCCCTGACTTTCTGGATTACAATCAACTTTTTCAGTGCTGGGTGCCCTTTCTTTTTCCAGCAGCACGCTTTTAGGGCAAAGACCTTGTGATTTGGAGAAGCAAACAAACTCAGCTAAAACGCGCAGGGTGCTACTGCTGCGAATCTCCCGGTGTTCCTCCAGTTCTCCCTTTTATTGCTGAATAGCTGACACATTCCCCAGTGTGAAAGCAACCGCTTCAGTGCCATCTCCTCGTCTCTGCTGGTGGCCAAGGTCAGGAATTCCCTTTTCGCACCGGGAGCCAAGCGGGGCAGCGCGCTCCCGGCACCGCTGGAGGGCGCGCGCGGCCCGCCCTGGCCGCATCCGCCCCGGGAATCTGCAGGGCCAGGAACGGGCGGGAATTCTCGCTCAGCTCGCTTCATCTACCAAGTGTGATCAAAGTAATGTTTAAAGGCACCTGCATTTGTACTACATACAAAATTCAGCTCAATACGCTAAATTTTTCCAGGGAATAACTAGTAGGCTCTTCAGACACTATTTCTGAACGCTTCCAGGCAGTTCTGCCGTGAGTAACTTAGAGCAAAGCAAATGCTTCCCACCTCAGAGGCACAGCATGAGAGCTGCTGAAGGTGTTCACTCGAGCTCCACCTCAACAGCAGCTTTAAGTAATCCTGAAGATCCTGAACAAGATTGCATTAGTGCCTGTGGAGATGCTGGAAGGGATCGATGGTGGCAGAATTGTTCTTCATCTTTCCATCAGGCAGACCTTGTCCCTCCACATTCCCAAGACATTTGTTGTGGTTGCTCATGATTAATGCTCCACCCAGAACAGGTCATTTGTTGTGGTTAATCATAATTAAATATCTTCCTAAGAGCTGGAGATTCTTTCATGGCTGCTAGCCCACACACTCTCACTGCTTACTCTGATGCCAGCTGATGTTCCACGCCAAATCTAATCTGGAAGCAAAGGCAGTGGTTTCCTTTTGCTGTCTATGCATTAACAGGCCCTAAGCTCTGATGTCCACCCCACTCAATCCTGCTAAAACACAATCCACACTGAATCCCTCTTAACACAACAGGTAACCATCGAAGAGTTAGGTTTTAACTGTCTCAAGGACAAACGGAACTAGGATCAGGAAAGGTCTCTGGTCTAGACACAACCTAACAAGAGACACAACTGATCAGCCCAGCATGGGGACAGGAAAAGCACCAGTCTCAAGAGCCAGCAAAACTGCCAAAAAAGATTTTGATAGCTGAGATTTTGCACAGTTGGGAGCTCGGCCCCAACATAGCTACTGGCAAGACACAGGTCCTCCTCTTCCTGCTGCATGATGCTATCTCTCATTGCCAGGTCTCAAACACAGCTGTGGTATCAACCTCAGTAGGATGACTTCCTAAACCATAAATAAACAGCTGAGCAGGCAGAGTAATGATGGGAACAATGAAAAAGAGAACCATGTACATTCACTCTCCAAGGATCCCACTCTGTAACACTGAGTGATCTGACCTGGGAAGCTTTAGGCTACCAGTATCTGCACTGCAACAAAGAAAATGAGCTGGTGCTGCCCACAGCAACTCTGACAAACTGGTCGGGTTTACAAGTATAGACTGAAGCCTAGGAAGCTCTGCTTCCTACTAATTTTTCAAGTGATTTTCCACATTCTCCCTTTTTCCTCTAAGCCCCACTAGAGTGACACCTCACCCCAGCAAGGCCAGTAATGTGCTGTACACCTTAAAAGCAACACACTCTGTACCAAGGGCCAAAATTCCTACAAAGGGAAGAAGGAGAAATGGTAAATATAGTGAGATTAACTTCAGCTCTAAGGTTGCCCCTGAGCTGCAAAATTCAACAGTTTGCTCACAAAAGCTCAAAGAGAAATGCTATCAGCAGGATAGCCCCCTTTTTTCCCTATGTCATATCTCTAGTAAAATCTATGGCAAAACAGAGATTAAATGTTCTTAGGGGCATCTCAGGCCCCCAGAGGCAGATGGAATATTCCTGCACTGATTAGAAGCTGGATTAGTCTCCTTCCCACTGGAGAATATTGGGATGCACTCTAAAAAACTGTCAGCCATGCCACAAACAAAACCAGCACCACTGAAGACATGATCTATCCAACTGAACAAAAGATCTGCTCTTCAGGCACCACTGGCTACTTGAAGGGGTTAAGATCTTCCTGCTAAGAAATAGCTTAACAAAAACAATCTGACCAGTTGAAAAAGGATATTCACCCAAGAGGTGAAACATCAGAAGCACTAGAGGTGCAACCTAACTAGAAAGACTAAGAGCAAGAATTGTCTAAGAGTGCCTCTGATCACTGACCTAACCAAGGTTATCAGAAGATAACCAGGAACAGAGGAGGAGAGGCAGGATATACTGAGTGTCAGATAAAAAGGTGTTGCAGGGAGATTTCTTTCAGGAGCCATCGTCTTTGCTTCATGTTCTTAACCTCACGCACAGAGTAGAAGTCTGGCAAGAAGCCTTGCTGCACAAGACAACAACTCCAGTCTGCTCCTGCACATCTGGAATGGTTAAGGGCATCACAGCATCCAGCAGACAGAATGATTACTGTCCTCCATTGTAAGCATAGTCGGCCTTGTTGTGCATAATCAACTTGTTGTCCACAAAGTAAAAGCTGTCCGAGCGCGTCTCGTAAGGGTTTTCAACCATCAGTCGGACTGTGGAAGAGAAAGCTCCATTACCTTCAACAGCCAGGCACAGTCAGGATAAGAAGGACTCTGTCACTCCACTGGATTTACCATGTTCTGCCCTACCCAAGGAAGGGAAGCAAACTGCTCTGCTGAGCACACTTCAAAGGCTGCAGCCTGCCCTTTCTTCCTATTCACAGGACAAGTGCTGTCAAAAGCAAACAGAGGGGGAATCAAGTAACCTCACCCAAAATAACCTTAGAAACTGCCAGAACCATGAGTGGAGCCAAGCAGCCATCACGTCTGTAAACAGAAGGAGCTCATCTGTGGCACTCCCCACACGTACACAGGCAATCCCAAACCCTCCCCACAGCCAGGCAGCCCCAGAAGGGCCCCTGTGTCTCTGTTCCACCACCCCCTGAGGTCAAACAAACCCTGTGCAATCTGTATTTGCAGAGATCTTAGCAGGCTTAAAAACAGACCTGAGGGAAGAGCCAGTTCTGTTCCAAAGCAGGAGGTTGTAGCCCTAACAAGCAAGTGCAGAAAACAGATGGGTGGCTATAAAAAGAACCCTTTCTTCGGTGTTTTGTTTTCTTCTGGGCTACACTACGAGGCATCAGACACATCAGCCCTGTAACTCTGATCAGTTCTTGCAGCCTGTGACTTAGCACAGGTTGTCTTAGGCTTTCATTTTCAAAGGAGAAGACTTTGCAGCACAAATCTCTAATTCACTCAAGATTACACATTGCTAAACTGGGAACCTGTATGTTTGTTCCTCTCCTCAATCCCAATCACAACTTCTTTCAGAAGCAGAGGGAGAGAATGAGCACATGCACACACAAACAAAACACCACTCATTGTGGTAAAGGAGGTACTTACTAAGGTCTTCTGAGAGCTGAGGGAATTCATAAATGTGTTCACATGTGTTCCTGCTACTGGGGATACAGAAGCCAAAATCAAAATCAAAGTTCTTCAGCAAGCGATCTCGGAAGTAATGTCTCTCAATCATTCGGAAGTTTGACACTGGCTTTTCTCCCACTGTGAATTCCACTCTGCATGGAAGAATCAGGAAAAAAACAGCTATTGGGGAAGAACAGAGCCTTGGACACGAGGCTATGCAAGAGTTCTCTACAGAGAGTTTGATATCTGTAGTCTAAGATAAGGCTCTCTCGAGTCTTCAATGCAGTTTTGTTATAAACTGTCAAGTAACACTTTGTAAACATCCCATTCTCCCTTCTTTCCATGAACTCATACTCACGTTGCACCAACAGTCCGAAGGCGGAGAAACGCTGGGGTGAACTGGTACCGAACAAAGCGACCTGCACTTGTGTCCAGTTCACTGCTGGTGTCTTCATCCTCCTCATCGTGCTCTGGAAAAGGCACCAGCCTGCAGTTACTCTGCTCGTAGCATACATGTGAGGTGATACTGGCTAGTGGGTGTATCAGGACAAGCTGCCTACTGCTTAGGTACTGAATGTAAACACATTTAATAACTGGTCTGAGACTTATACTGGCATAAAGTAAAAGAGAAAGGACTTGCCATGACAGCTGGCCCAGACTTGGTGGCCCCAGAACTGAAGCCATCCCTCCCTCTATCTCAGAGGATATCCCCCCTCACAACTGCCAATGCACATGAACTAATCTCCATTATAACTAGCCCAAAAAAGGAAGATTGTCAGTCAGTAGTTCTCTCCCATCCAACAATAATCAAATTTTTATCACAAATTTCTCAGCAGAGATAAACTTAGTTCTATGCTTAAAGGAGAGGAATTTAATCATCAGGACATATACCAAAGGACCCTTCTGCTCGATTTGCATGAGTCGTGCATTGTAACCTCTCAGCTGAGTCTCTCTAACCTCCTTGCAACGTTTGCAACGCTGTACCTGAAGCAGATGGCTTGGCAATTTCAAATAATACTGTTCCAGTTTCAAGGTCTCGGATCTTAAACCTGGTGAAGTCAATGTTGTAAATGTTGTCCTCAGGTTTGCATAAATAATCTAGAAGAGAGAAGAAAGATATGGTAACATTTCACAACACCCGAGACCACTTACCAAATTAATTTCCTTTTTTGTTAGCCTCAGCCCGATATGTATTGCTCGTTGTTTTGCACAAGCTTCGTGAAAGCAGGACAAAATTAAGGATGTGAGAAACAAAGGATGGTAGGTGCCAGGTAGCAGAGCAAGAAAGGGATGCGATCGAGACAGAAAAGCAGAGATCAGCAGCCCAGAGGAAAAACAAAAAAAAAAACAAAAAGCCTCAAACAAATCAAAACCCACGAACAATACAAAAGCCCCCAAACTTTCTGGAAGTTGTACGGGAGCTGCCGGCGGGCGCTCCCCGAACCGCCGCGGCCAGCGCGCCCGACCCGCCGCGTTCCCCGCCGCTCCCCACGCCAAAGGCCCGGCC
>VWYI01008026.1:619494-633107 GCA_013399455.1 Anthoscopus minutus | reverse complement strand
CGTGGCGGCGCATCGGCCGATCCGCGCCGGCCCCTCAGGCGGCTGAGCGGCCCCGCGGACCCCGGCGGCAGCTTCTTGTCCGGCCCCGGCGCCGCCGCCGCCGCCCGCGCCCTGGAGCCGCTCATGGCCGCTGCCAAGATGGCGGCCGCCCGCCTCGGTAGCTATGGGAGCGCGGGGCGGGGCGGGGGCCGTTGCCTGGTAACACCGCGCCCGAAGCTCAGCTGGGCCCGCCCCGGTCGCGCCCGGATGGGTGACCCGAGAGCCCCTCACGGGCACCGCCGGCGCCGCAGCAGGCCAGGCCGGCTGGGAATGCTGAGTTACCTGAGGGAAAACAACACAAGGAACAAACAAAACTGGCCCCTCTCCCGCTGCCCCCAGCCGGCTGCGTCCCGCTCCCGCCGCACCGCCCGGGGAGCCGGTGGTCATCCCTCGCTGGCCACTTGGGCTCCCGGGCTCTGAAGGCACGGCCTGAACCCGCAGCGCAGCCGCTGACACAGAGAGCCGGTACCCCCGGGAGCCCTGCTCTGTTCGGGGGACGGCGGCAAGCACTTTTCGGGGAGCAGCAGCGTCAGCAAGAGGATGCCACGGAGGGCACACCACGCTCCTGCCCGGGGACAGTCCCTGGGGAGCGGGACAGCGACAGGACCGTGAGCCCCGGGTCAGGCAGTTTCATGACCACACACCAGAGGTGGCAGTGGCAGACAGCGGTGGGACGAACTGGGGAGGTCCCACTTGGAGGGACTCACAGGAGTAACACACGGAGGAATGAATGTGTTTCTTCCCAGAGGGGCAGCAGCCCGCAGTAGGTACGCAAGAGCTGCCAAGAGTCACCTCCAGCCCTCTGGGGAACGGGGGTAAGACTAACAAAATCTGCACCCTCTCTTTGGACTCCACATGCTCACGATGACCAGAAGATTTTGAGCAGTGGTTTTGTGATGCTTGCTGTGGCTTGTGAGCAGCACACTCTTGCTACCACCAGCCAAATGTTACTTAAAAAAACCCTGTCCACACCAGTGCTCCTAAAGCCTCCTCGCTGCATGGGCTTGGTCCCTCCATCCTGTGCTCTAAGGAAGGACAGACCCAGGCCTTCTGGAAAACCACATTCTCTGCTCCGGACCAGGGTCCCTCGTCCCCCAGGAGCAGGCACCTAGAGCACAAGGCTGCTGCTTTCTCTCTGCTCCAGCTCCAGCCCCATCCACCCCTGACACGGTTTCAAGCTGAAAGCAGGGCAGCTTGCAAAGCCCCAGAAGGCAGATTACATCTCTCTGGTGCTCCGGCTCTGAGCAGGAAGCAACAAGCACATCAGCACTTTTAAGAGGATGTTGTATCATTCGATTTGCACTTAATTGCTCAAAACAATGGGCAAGAGATCACCAGGGCCGTACTGGAGGCAGCAGCACCACCGTGTTACCCGGCAGTCAGCCAGGCTCAGCCTCCCTCACACGGATGTAAACCAGAGGGGGCTCCTCTGCCCCCACCACCAGAAAAGAGTGACCATCTCATCCAAGTGACAATATAATTTCGTTTATTTTCCTTTAGCACACTGCTGGTTAAACTGCCAGACAGTAGATTTCAGAACATTCCCTCAACCAAACATCCTGGGAAAATTGAAAAATAAAACTGCTACCAAGTACCAAAAATAAAATAACCCACCCCCACGCCCATCTCCCCCAAACTAGTCTCTGCAAAGCCAATGCAATCAGAAATAGGTATCTGTGCTTTTCACCTAGGGCCCAAGCTTGCTGCAAATCAAACAGAAAATGTCACTGCAAGTTGTTATACCACAAAGCAATGGGCAATAAAATAAAAAATCCTTCTCAAAAACCCTTTGTACTGGCAACATGTACAGATGGAGATTTCTCCCCACACTGCTTCAGCCTTTACAGACAACTTAGACCTGCAGCTTTAATGGTTTGTGATGTGTTCTTAATGCCAGTGGCACAGGTCACATCCACAGCAGGCACTATGGAGCCGTGGGACATGTGCCAACGCTGACTGCTGCTACCCCAAAGGGAACCAACCACCACCACCACCACCTCTCACAGTCCTGGCTGCTGCCTCTTGGCATGGAGCACAGATCCTGCCTCTGCTCTCACAGGCTCCAGGGCTGCTTTACCAACCCAGCTGCTTCTCAAGTGGGAAAGCCCTGAATGCACAAAGTCCCCAAGGAAACCACAAAAAGTTCAAGCCCCCACTTGCCAGCCAGTTTCCAGCCACTGCTTTGCTCCAGAGCACCAGCTCAGGAACTGCCACAGTGTGACAGAACAGCCATGGTAGCACAGGAGAGCACATCCCCATTAAGTGTGACTGAGGACTCTCCAGGGCAGAGATCCTGCATTTCCTGGATTCACACTCTTCCCAGCTAAACTGGTTCAAGCTGTACTTTGCCCCTTGCCTTCAAATCTCCATCACACAACTCTTTAGCAGAAACCTTTGATGTTTGTAAAAGATTATTCACATTTTCTAATCAGCCAGCACAGTTCCAAGGAGGGTGGAAAGCACTTGGTTTTTTTAAAATAAAGCACTTTTGGGGGGGAAAAAACCCAAAACCTATTAATAACCTGCAGTAGCATCCCACCAATCAGACTGAGGACAGCATCGTCACACCCCTCCCCACCCTCATCTTCCCCTCAATCTCCAAAAATAGTATTTAATATACAGCAATAAACTCTGAGCAAGCCAGAGTCCCGGAAGACATGGACCTGCTTTCACCTCTCCCATCCATCCCAGCACCTTTCAATGCTACAATACTCCTGGGTCAAATCCATTTGGATCCAAGGTGAATGCATGTGCCCCAGACCTGCTGGGCAGCACGAAGCAGGGGTGCAGCTCAGGAGGCCCATCCATGTGATCACGTTTCTGAGCCTTCCCAGCTCCAGCCTGGTGTGTTTGTGCCGTTGAGAACACTTGTGTGAGCCTATCTGGGACCAGCCGGTGCAGACAGACTGGTGGAACCAGGCCGTTAAAATAGCATCCTTGAATTGTATTAGGCTTTGGCATTTGTTGTGGAGATGCAGAAGTGCCAGTAGGTAAATTAGCTCAGAGCTGGCCCAGTTCCCATTCCCCTCAGATTCTCAGCAAGGATATTTCCCTCCCCACCATACGTGCAAGAAGCAGACGGATCTCTCCCACATTTGAGCACCAGAGCCTGAAACACTTGGTACTTTGCAGCTGCTCAGAATGTCTCACATCAAGGGCTGAAGCTGCTCTCATGGCCCTCTCTCCTGCTGTTTTCTATCAGCAACAGGCTTGTTCAGCACACAGTTCCTGTAGCAAGACACTTCCCTGGCTGTTGCAATCCCGTTTCAACTTAAAGGCCAAGGGACAAGGCACAAGTCCCTGCTCTGTTCAGACCTAAGGAGCACGGGGCAAGCCCTCAGCAAGTAAATTAGGGATGCAGGACCCCCTCAGGCCCCACTCTGCACCCAGAAGCTCTAAGTGCCACACAACTACCAGGACCCAGCGTGACTCACTCAGCTCTGAACTGCAGACGCCCAGGCACCAGACTGTCTGGAAGTCCTCCATCCTGCCTTCAGGAGATTTTTGGGGGAGACCAGACCTGAAGGAGCTCTTCCAGTTCTTCTATCCCCTGCTAGACTTTGCTTCCATTGACTTTAAGGGCTGAAAATAAAGAAACTTGCTCACAGTTCTCTACTTCAGCTGTGACCTCCAGAGCTGGCATCCAGGGACAGGGAGACAGTCCCCATCTGATCTCAAGGGCAGGGAATGCCCATCCCTTGAAGAAGAAGAAAAAACTCAGAAGCTCCTTAAAAAAAAAGAAGCTTCTTCAAATAGACTTTTATTCAAAGCCTGAGACAAAGGCACCAAAAAGAGAAGGGAATTCATTTGGCTTTCTGTTCACCACCACCTGGGACACTCAAAAGGGCCAGAGATGTTTAGCCACACACACAGAAGACTTCAATAGCCTGGCTTACATGAGGTGCTGATGGGACAAGTAAAATAAGCTTTAAAACCACTATGCTGAGGCTGGATCCAGGCCTGAAACATCAACAGACAGTGATTTTCCCCTTATTAAGTGGAAGCTTTACTAAAATTGCCATATCTGCCCCTCTATACACCAGTCAAGCCAGGGTCTGTTCTGACCCTGCTCCCCACACTGCTGCTATCAGAGGAATCAGCACAAACAGGCTTGTCTCTGACCTGTCTCACAGTTAAACTATGTCTTGGATATTCCCTCAAACACCCATTCTGGAAAGCTACAGTCACCCCAACCCTTTTCTTTCCCAGGTCGAGACCAGGTACCTCATTACACCCCTGAGTCTGGCTTGCAGGTACTAGACAGAGATGGCTGGAGGAGGTGGAGTGCTCCATGCCCAGTAGGGTGCTGACTGGCCGTCCCCACCATCCTCGGTGCTCCCACATGCTTTGTTTGAAGGCTCCTTCCAAAGCAAACCTGTCAGGAGGGGATGGATCAGGGAGGACCTTAACAGGGTCAGGAATGCCCCAGAAACCAGCTCTGTAGTGAGAAAGATGCATAAAGCCAGAGTCAAAACAACTAAACTGAAGCCATGAAGAATGAACTATTTCTCCTTCCTATTCTTATTCAAGTAAGACAAATTCATTTGAACTGAGCAACTGGAACAAACTAGATGAAACCCTGTACAGCTCTGCCTTGGGGCAGCTGGTGGCACCAAATGGGTGCCCTGGCTGCTAGGAGAGGCCAGGACAAACTATCCTAGAAGACTTGTTTCCAACTTCTGCGCATCTAAACACACACCCTTTCTCCCATGGTAGGCAAGGTGCTGAGATTACTGGGTGAGCCACAAGAAGCTGAGTGATTCCTTGCTTCAAGGATGCTCAAATAAAATGCACCCTAAAAGGCCTGGAGGAGAGCTGCTCCTTAGAGATGCCTGCTTTCAACCCCAGGTTCTTTGCTTAACAAATCATCACAGTTTATGATTCTCAAAACTGATAAAAATCTATATGTCTCTTCTATCCAGTTAGAGCAATCCCAAAAACGCTGGAGAATCCCTCCAGGCACTGTCACTGAACAAATCAGAGCTCATATTTTATAATAGTTTTATATGTACTAGGATTTTAACAGTAGCTAGAAGATGAAGCAGACACATTTAAGCTTACCACGCTTCATCCTAAGTTTTGCTCTTCAAGATCTGCTCTCTCTAAAGCCTGTATTCTCCTTTAACTGGGGCAGGGACTCTCTTCCTTCTGTCCCAAACTACCCTTTGTGCAGTTGGAGAGAAGATAATTAACATCTTGCTTGTTTTTTGGCTCACAGATACAGAATTAGGGTCAGGCCTGCAGCAGTGATGTGATCAGAAAGGTAAGGTTCAGTGG
Organism: Anthoscopus minutus; assembly: GCA_013399455.1. Lineage (NCBI taxonomy): Eukaryota > Metazoa > Chordata > Aves > Passeriformes > Paridae > Anthoscopus > Anthoscopus minutus. Next base: position 627,791 of record VWYI01008026.1, on the reverse strand, counting down.
CACTGCTGCAGAGAGCAGAGTTTTGTCACCTCCCCCAGCTTCCACTCTGGAGCCCCTGAGCTGACAGCTCCTATCACAGCTTGAGGGTTAAGAGGAAGCGAAGGCTTTGGCTGTCTGGGCCCAGCAGAACAGAAAAGGCTGCTCCTCCAGTTCCCTTGCCAGAAACTCAGTGATGCTGCTGACCCTGCTCAGCTCAGAGAAAGACTGAGCCACTGCAGGGGATCAAACCCAGGAACAACTGCAAGGAAAATGCAGGCCCAGAGAGCGAGAGCAGCACAGAGGCCACTGCTCAGTGCCAGTGCTCCGGGGAAAGACCCAACCATTTCTGAGGACAACGGAGAGAGCATGAGGTAAAGCTCTGTGAGCCCAGAGCTCAGCAGCAACAAAGCTGATCTGCAAAAACCCAACCCTGCCTGCAACAGATCCTGCTCCAGCACAGAACATCTCCCTCCCAGACAACCAGAAATGCTCTTCATGTTGGAGGCCAAGATTGTGAGAAGGCAGTTCCTCAGGGCCTGCAGCTCTGGACCAGAAGGCGCAGCAGTGGCTTTCGCTCTGTTCAGCCTCTGCCAGGCAGGCACAGGCTCTGCATCTGAAAACAGAAGCCTCCTGCAGAAATATTCCTGGGGGAAGCAGGTGACCTTGTCTCCAGTGCACTGCTCACTTCCAGATCTCTGGATTGCAACGAAACACCTTGCTCTGCAGGACTGATGGATGATGATGATGGACATGATGAAATGCTGGACATCTGCCCCTTCACTACAGGGGCTGGATATGCAAAAGACCAAACTCACTGAAAACACTGACCAGCTCCACTTCTCACTGCCACAGGCGGGGCTGGTCCCTACAGAGGGAATGACAGACCACAGGAAGCATCCACCAGGTTGCTCTGCTCTGTCCTACAGCACAGGTTAATTAGAATGACAGAGAAGGGAGCTCACCATTAGGAAGGTTAAGGAACAAGTCCTGAACCTCCTCTCTAGTACACCTGATTCTCAGCTTCTTCCAAAGAAGAGGAAACTTGCTAGGAAAGGCAAAATAAGGAACTGGGCTTAAAACAAAACCTTTGAAAATAAAAGGATATTAAAAGAAACAAAAGCCATAATCAATACAGAAAACAAGTGCATCTGATCAGACGCTAACAACGTCAGCCTCTCGCAGGCTACAGCAGAATCCCTCTGCGATGGAACAAACATTGCAATTGCCAGATTAGGAAAGTCTCTCCCAACTGGTGCAGCAAATCAGGCCAGATAAATCCCTCTGCTCCTGGCGCAGCTTGCAGTCTTAGGAAGGACCATCTCCACGGAGGCTGGTCTGGAGCCTTGGTATCTTTACGCAGGTGAGTACCGTACGTCGTGTTGCACACGTTCAGGGAGATGCTGAGCCAGGCTCTGTCCTCTGCAGTTGCTGGACACCCAACAGCACCACAACACTTCAAGCTCCTGGATAAAATGTGTACCCTGGCCTTGTTTTAAAGAACTACTTTCCTGCTTAAGGAACTGTATTCCACCCAGTAAAGGCAGAGATCCTACAGGACATAACTCTCTCAGTGTGGGACATGGCCCAGGACTGGTAGCATCAGCTTTCAATGGCCCAATACACACCCAGCCAGGACTCAGTTCGCTCTTGGATGCCCCAGGGAGAATCAGAGGCTGCACATGGTGCGAAGGGGAAGGCGAGGGCCTTGCTGCTTGCTGGCAGGGGGAAGGTAAGCTCCCTCTTACCTGGACCTGCTATTCATTCCAAATGAATCACCTTTTTTTTTTTTTTACCCTTAAATTATGAACAATATGGAGAAATTGAAAGCAACCGTATTTGGTCCAACTCCTTCCCTCCCAGCCCCTGGGCTGATGCACTGTGGGGCTTGCTCTCACAATCGGCAGAGGCAGAAGAGGGTAGGAATGAAGACACCAAAGGCCACCAATATAGGAAACATGAGGCTGCTGTTGTCCGAGGCATAGGGGTTTGGTGTGCGTGGGCCTGACTGAACCCGGTTCTTATTTGCCTGTTTTTTGACACTGGTGCCATCATCATAGTCATCTTCATCATCATCTTCCTCTTTTTTCTCCAGACCTGGGTGTGGCTGCAGCTTTGGAACATCTGTTGAACAAGACAAAAGGTTGCAAGCAGGCAGGATGTAAATTGGGAGATCACTCAAGACACTTCCTTCCCCTCTCCCAGATCCAACATGAATATCAGCAAGAGGGCACCTGAGACCCCATCAAAACCACAGCCCCGAAGAGGGGAATATCTTCATCCACAGAGGATCACACCACTACTTCTTTTCTTTGCAAGATAAGACCATCCAAGGACCCAGACTGCAGAAAAAAATACATCCTTCCACACCCTGAACGTGTCACACAGACAAGTTAATGCACAAAACCACACTTAGAGCACATATTCAGATACTGCAGCTAAGAAGATCTAGTTAAGAACAAGCACCTGCTGCCTGCAGGACCAGCAGATACAGGTGCAAAAAGGAATGGGAACAACCTTTTCCAGAAACAGTCCAACTCAACATCACTGCACCCCTTAAAGCTAGAGCTGTGAGAGCTGCATGGCCAAGCCCCATGCAAATCCAGCCTTCTAAGCCTGAGGCCTGAGCTGCAGGTGCCACCTGGCCACAAGGTTCTTACCAAATCTTCAGCAGCACCTGACCATCCCTGACCATCCCATAGTAAAGTAAATTGATGTTTTGGTCAGACAGGGATCCTAAACCCTCCTAGTTCAGGAGCTAGAGGGGCTTCAATTCCAGCTCACTATTATAAAGAGGGTGATGAAAGAACAAGGAGCTTTCCAGCAATCCCCAGAGCTATCCAGAGGAACTGGTATCTGGGAAAAAACACTGCCTTGTCCTCAAGGTGAGAAAGCAAAACAAAGCTCCAGGTAAGAAATACTTAGCAACTGTAAATTATTTGTCTGTAGGGTTGCTGCTGACATCCAGGGCCAGAGGGTATTTATCTGTAGCTATAAGCTGAGACTGACCAGACATGTTCCCTTCTCCTCTACCCCATACACAGGAAATTCCAAAACAAATTGATTTTTCTCTTTCCAAAATGACACAAGTTTTGTGACTTAGAGGAGAATGAGGACAGTACACACCTACTTCACTCTGCAAATGCACTCTGTGGGAACTCAGTGAAAAAGAAACAATTTTGGCAGATGTGGGTCAGCAAGAGCTATGATCTCATAGTCTGAGAAGCAACAGGCTGCTCTCCAAGGGGGAAGAGCCTTCTGGCTCAGAAACTGTGCTTACCTTCCACTGTTCCTTGCAGGATGTACAGGGCACAGATTTTCGGATTGTCATAGTAGCCCTAGAAAAAGCAAAGGCAGCAGTCAGTGCTGCAGCTCTGAGACAAGGAATGGTCTCACCATCTACCAATGCCTCCAGCACACAGCTGCACCACATCACTGGGGAAGAAGGGGAAAAGGAAGATCAAGGCTCTGCCCTGAAAAGCTTATTACCTTTACAAACTCAATGTGGAGCTTTCCTGTAAATGTTGAAACCTCTCCCTGGACACTCAGTTTTCCCTTTTTGATACTCATGGGAATGATCTCATCGTGAGCTGTGCTGTGTCCAACTCTGTCAAAAATGTCCAAGTCTTTCACCACCACGTGGCCATTCAAGCGAACATCAAATACCTTCAGGGTGGAAGAAATGACAGAGGATCAGAGCAGATTCAGGCACGTGACAGTTGAAATGGGAACAGAACAGGAAAGGTCTCTGCTTTTTATGCACCCAGGACCAGAAGGCATTGTAACATGTCTTGGCCCACTCCTTCAGTAAGGATTCAGAGCTAAAAAGCAGCCAGGTGAAGAGACACCAAAGCATTAATAATGTTTTCAAATACCCTGAAATCTGCCTTCTCCTTTTAAAATAGCTCCTACATCTGCTATTCAGACCTGAGGACAGCACAGTTTTATTCTTGTTTATTCATGCTTCTTTTTCACAACCTTTCTCCTGTCTGAAGACTTGCTTTTACCACCATGGGGTGGCTGTGACACATCACACCCTAGGGAATGAAGCCATTTCTAACTAACAGCCTGCAGCAGAACAGAGAAGAGGAAACAAGCTGGTGAAGAACACAGGGTTTGAAGGAGGTAAAATGTTTAACTGCTAACCACATCTGTGAATTCAGAGTGAAAGTCCTCCTCAGGGCTGCAATGACTCAAACTTCACGCAGCACCTGGGGAATCCCAGCAGAACCACATGAAGGAAGAGGAACCAAAGATGCCCCAGCCCTTCAGTTTAATCTGAGGCTGCTTTTTGCATCTGTTCTGTAAGCTAACTCTACCAGTTCTGCTCCCTGAAATACTTCTCTGGCAGGAAGGCAGCACAGTGCTTAAGGAGATCAGCCCTAAAGAAGCTGATGGAATCAGAGGAAAGCCAGACTAAAACACAAACCACTCCTACTCCAGTTTATCACAGGGCTTTGAGTTCTGTTTCCACTTCTGTACATGAGAGATTTCAAAAGTGGACAAGGATTATTCTTCTCTAAAAAGCAGTTGAATTTAACTCTGTTTTCAGGATCAGACTGAACCAGTATCAAGTCTAATTACATTTGTAAAAATTGTTTTGAGTAGGCTATTTAACCCAGACCACCTCCCTGCTTCAATCTATGCAATACTTCCTCCAGCATAACCATGCTGTCAAATTAGAAGCAAGTGTACAAGAAAAAGGAAGAAGACTTCTCAAAGCCAGCACAGCCTAAATAGGTCGTAAAACTCTATTGCTAATTATGTTTAATTGCACATGTTTGTTTGAATACTGTGAAATTAAGTTTTCCAGTCCAAGTGTATAGCTGAAATGTGGAATAGAGCTTTAAAGGTTCAGAGTCTGGGAGAGTTAACAACTAGTGCCTCACTCCTTCCTCCAGGCATGCAAAGCAGCAGAGGCAACCTGAGCACACACAGCCAGGAACTCGCATCAGAGATACACAAGGAGCTATTGCTTACCTTCTGTTGAGACTGTGCAAAATAGACCTCTGCAAACTTCAACACCAGAACATAGTCACCCTCCTCTTTGATGGGAACTTCATAGCCAAAGGTTTCCTCGTTGTAACGCTCCGTCTGGTACAGAATCTGGTCTTCCACGTTGGACCGCAGGATTGGCAGTTTCATACCATAGTCAGAAGCTGAGTTTCAGGGACAGAAGAGTGAGAGGAAGGGTTACATTCTGAGGAAGAAACATTTCATATATTCTTGAAGTGCTTAACTCCGTAAGTGGCATTAGCACTTACAACCTACAACTGGTCTAACAGACCAGTCTCCCCTGCATGCTCTGACCAGGTGGCAGCACTATCACAGCAGAAGCACAAGAAACCAAAGCCCCAAAATCCAAGAAATGTAGAAAAAGAGGTCTGGAGACCTGCTGCAGTCTAAAACACAGCAAGCTCACTTGCACCATTTCAGAAAGAAAAGCCCGTTTCAAAAATATTACACAAAGCCAAAGGACTTAGCCATTGGCTCTTGCTATAAAGAGTGAAAACACCTAGAATATTTTTACAATATTTTCAAATTGCAAACTTCAAGTACGAAACTGGAACAGTTAGCATAGGACTGACTTGACTCATTGACACAATAGATTTGAAGTTAGCAGTTGATAGCATCAGGTTTTAGAGTCTCATCCCCTTCAACTACGAACCTGGGGAATGGCAGAAGGGTGAAAAGCATCAGGCATCTTACAAAGCCTTTTGTTCTCACCACAGCCCCACAATACCTGTCAGTACAAAGATGGGATGAAGGAAGCAAAAAAGATACACAAGTGTTTCAAGAGCACCAGCAACTCCATCAGCTGCTGTTCTCAGAGCCACCCAGCTGTAATGGCTGCTGTCTGCAGGCATCTGAAGAGCCCCCGAAGGGCCCAGACATCATGCCCAAATAGAACAATAACTGACAAAATAAAAGAAATCACAACATTTGCCTCTTTTCAGTGTTTCACCACCTGTATAGAAGCCCCCAAAAACTTTAACCTCACTTGGTATGCTAATGTATCAGGGCTCCTGTATAAATGCAAACTGATGCAATGCTTCCAGAGCTGCACATCAAACAACTCCCCAGCGAAGCAGGGGCAGGAGGGAAGACTGTGGACACCATCTGCCCACTGGCACTTCAGACAGAAGCTGATCCAGACGAAGTTCTCCACTGACACTTACCTCTCCCACCCCCATTTCCATGGGAACAGACACTGCATCGGCCAAGACAAAGCAAGAACTACTAACCCAGCTCACGTTGCCAAAGACAGAGCCAATGCAAACGAGTGAGAGGAAATTAATGCCAGTTCTTAGTCTCCTGTTTCACACAGAGCTGCTCAGGCAATCTTCCACTTCTCTTTACCACTCGAACTTGGGCATAAAGACTGAATACTCTAACCACCAGAAATACAGAGGGTGAAAAGTTTAACCTGTCCTCCCACACAGGTATTTCTGGCCAGCTACAGATTATAGTGATAGCAAACCAAGGACTCCACAGAACTCAGCTCCTATTAAAGGAAAGCCTGCACAAGAAGAAAGTCCTTTAATAGCCAAGAAGGCAATTGGAGAAGAAGCCCGGTCACCTGCATGTCAGAGCTCTGCTGACAGAGCCGTGGAAGCAAATGGATTTTACAGCACACTGGGTGCTCACTGGGAGCAAGCAGTACACACCAAGCTGTAACTCAACTATGTTTGGCACCTGCCTATTCTGTAATTTCCATCAGCACAGTCAGTACTTCAGGGCATGGCAGCTGAACACAGAGGCTTGAAAAAAAAAAAAAATGTTTTAAATTGCCCAGAGGCAGTATAGCCCAGAATTACTATCCCTAGGTCATTTCCTCCCAGTCAGCCATACATTTCTGCTATAGCCCTTACATGTCTATCAACACAGAGAGGAGCCCAGAATAAAAGAACAATGGTGCAATAAAAAGCCATTGAGGGAAAGGCAGCTGAGAGCTCAAAGGGGTAAAGTCTCCACTGTGCCTGGCACCACTGGCTCAAGCAGGATTACTGTAACAGACCTCCTGCTCAAAGAAAACACCACAGGCTTTCCACAAAGAAAGTGCATATCACAATGCACAGTGCTTGAAAAAGACCCTTTTTTCTCCTCAACTCAAAAATAAATAGTTCAAATCCACAAGGACATTCAAGTCACACATGTGAGAGGTCTGTGAAGGAAAGCTGACCTACAGCTATCAGGGCACCCTGTGTGACTGGAGCAGCAGCTTCTATGGGTGTGAAAAACTGTATTAAAATTTAAATGTGACCTCCACCATATCCAGTGCACCCAAAAGGCTCTCCATTTGGGATGACACTCATGCAGGGGAGCAATAGCAGTTCCACCTGTTTAGCACAGGAAAATCCTCACCATCCTACATGGAAAAGCAAAGGTTAGGCTCAAAAGTCAACAGAGAGCTCATCTTCTCCACATTCCACCTCTCACTTGTAACCAACAGCAGAGCAGCTCAGCACAGCTCGCTTTTCAATATATTGGTGAATCTACTAAGTTTCAGTACACCAATTATTAGAAACATGCACAATTCAAACTGTAGTGGTCGTGGAGGGAGTAGGAAAAGATAAGCCAAGTGCAATTAGTTCTCCATTCTGTCCTAAATAGTAGGTTGAAGATTTTACTGACTTGGTAGTTAGAGCAGCCGATGATTTCCCATCTGCCTCTACTTCTGCTCGTGTCCCTGCCCTTGAACACCCAGCCACGACCGAGGCATGGAGCAGAGCAGCTGGCTGCACCTTCCCCCTGCCGGGCCCAGCACCGGGGCTCCAGCGAGCAGCCTGTGCTCTTCCCTGTTAGGACCAGAATGCTGCAAGCATCAGCCCACATCGAGCGCGACCCAGATCCGGCTGCAGAGGGCTGGGAAAGCTTGCTCCCACTGCACCGAGTGCGCTGCGCACTGGGCTGTGAACTGGCGGATCCTGCTGTGGAACACGGGCTCTTCAGTGGAGAACGGGAGAAAAAAGAGACCGGCGGGCGCACGCGGCAGAGCTGGCAGCTTGACCGCTCCCGCCGCCTTTCCAGCCGAAATCCCTTTCCAGCCGAAACCCTCGCGGAGCCACTTCCCCTCCGGCATTACACAACCCCGCAGGCCGAGGACAGGAACACCATCCCGCAGGGCTCATCCCGCCGCTTCTGGAACCCCGGGCTCACACCGCCACGGGGACGGGGGATGCGGCCCCCTCCGGGCCCGGCGGGAGGACGAGGGTGGCCGCGATCCCGCTGGTGACAAGTGCCAGAGCTGTCTTCGGGCCACGACCCGGGCGGCTGGGGGAGAGGAGTCCCCGCCGTCCTGCGAGGACACCCACAGACCC